>CACRXK020009712.1:0-18710 GCA_902702795.2 Paramuricea clavata
CCCCCCCCCCCCCCCCTGAGTTAGCCTTCCAGTTTATTTATAGTTCAATGGCACAGACACAAGTAACCGTAGAAAGACAAAGTAGAAAGTCACGGTAGTCACCTCATGTACCTCTGACATTTCGGTAAATTTCAGATGTTCTTCGTAGCGTTGTTTCGCCTCGTCCTCACTCTCCGGTATCGTCGCATTCGATGATAAATAAAATTCTCCCTGGTCGTGAATCCATTCCAATGCCTTAAAAAACAAACATGACAATCTTGACCTCGCTACCACAACCGGAAGTTGCACAGAACAATGAGCATTCATTGCACAACATTGTGGACTACTGAGTCAAGAATTTTCCCGCCCTTTTTGTTTTGCTTTATTTCGACTTATTTGTATAGGCAATAATAGTATGGTTTCTAGTGCAATTTGGAAAACACATGCATGAGTGAGTTTTCCAAAGACGATCAAAATTGAATTTGAAGTCTTTGAAAAACTCACGAGTGTAGGTTTTTTTTCAAATTGCATGAGAAACCATACTATTACTGATTTTTTGTGTTGGTGTTGTGTACTCAGGTGAATATGATGTTTGTGATGTTACTCTGAGTGTGTACCCACACCGGGCAAGCTTGAAAAATATGCCTGGCCACGGTGGAAATCGAACCTACGACCTTTGGAATACTAGCCCATTTGCTCTGCCAACTGAGCTACGCGGTCAGGTCAGTTCGAGTATGTGATATTTCGGAACTGAGTCTAGCTCCTTCGACATCAATGTAATCTAATAATCATGATTTTTTGTGTTGGTGTTGTGTACTCAGGTGAATATGATGTTATACATACTATTACTTATTAATATTATGCAGTTACGTGCGTATGTCACCTTTAGAAATTAAGAAAATTAAGAAATTTGAAAAATAAAAAATTAAGAAAATTACTGTCGTGCCAATAGCAGCGTTCCGAAAAATGTTGACCAATTCATTTCCTAACTTGAAGGAACACCTCTGAACAATTCCTCAATAATTTGATAAGTTCCTTAAAAAGTTCCTAACTTCTTGTTTCATTGACCAATCAGATTGCTCAAAAATAAAATATAAAATTTGATTGGTCAATGAAACAGGAAGTTAGGAACTTATCAAATTGTTGAGGAATTGTTCAGAGGTGTTCTTTAAAGTTAGGAAATAAATTGGTCAACATTTTTCGGAACGCTTCTATTGGCATGACTGTAAGAAATTTGCACTGTATTTCCTTTTTTTGCACTGTATTTTCGAAAAAATTGCGCTGCTCTTAGCCAACCAGAATTGAGAAATGTGTTCATGTATATTATTAGTGATGAAATAAGCGGAATTAACTTTAAGAGAGGGGAATGTTGGTGTCACAGCTCGTTCCCAGTTGTCCGTTTCATCATCTTCTAACAAGATTAACGAGGCGACGCAACAAGTTGTTCCAGTAAGTCCGATATCGTCTGCCCGTAACAAGTTGTTAAACCGGCTACAAGTTGTTAAACCGGCTGCAAGTTTTCTATGACAAGTTTTTATGTGACAAGTTTTATTTGTTCGTCTGTACGCGCAACTTTGACAATTTTTTCTATGCCAAGTGCACTTGTTCAAAAGCTAGCATGCTAGCTTTTGAATAAGTGTACTTGTGATAGAAAAAATTGTGAAAGTACAAATTTTGTTCGTCTGTATGGGTCAACAAAGTAAACTTGCCAAAGTGAGCATTTGATCTATTTTGATGTGATTAGCCAGTGGACTATTATAATTTTTCTGTCATGGCGGCGATAAATACGCTTTTCTGACACGTTCACACCAGTAAATAAAACTTGTCATATGAAAACTTGTCATATAAAATTTGTTGCATACACACACGTGCACTTGGCAAATAAAACTTGTCACATAAAAACTTGTCATAGAAAACTTGCTCGTCTGTAACCGGCTTTAACAAGTTGACGACAACAAGTTCGTAGTGACGTGTTACGATACAGGCTGTATTAATCTTGTTGGAACAACTTGTAGCAAGTCTGTTACCGTCCTCAACCTTGTAAAACGGTGATAACAAATTGTTCCAGACTTGTCACAGCAACTGGGAACAAGCAGTGCGAACACATCCTGATATCGGCGCTACTACAACCTTGTTACAACTTGCAGATCTGTGACAACTTGTGAGTTTTTACGTGTGTAGGAAAAGCATTTAAGAACTGACAGAGCTGTTCAGTATGAATAAATAAAGTTAATTTACTTTCGTATAGAAACTGGTTTGTATAATACCTGTTTTGCATTAGTCTCAAAGTCGAGAAATTCTTTACATTGTCCCAGCACAGTATTCTTTACACCCCACAGATCCAGAGCAAATTTCTTCTGTCCTCTGATCAACTCTGAAATCTCCTTAACTTGTTGTTCCATCTTCTCCTTATTAGCATCGTTAGGCGTGCCCGCGGTGACTGTCCCGCCATTCTCAGCGGTCGGCGAGACGTTCTTGAGAAAGGCGTCCGCAAACCCGTACACCGCTTCGTGGCCCTTCGCGATGTCCTCGCGTTCCCGCGCGTGGTTCTCAAGTAATGATGCAATCACACTACATCGATCGCGCAACTCGAGTTCAGCGTACTGCGAACAAGGGTCATCGCCAATCTTGTAATCTTTCAAAACTTTTTGTAGGAGACTGCTGACCTGTAGGGATGGCAGATAAAAATGAATTAAATTAGAAAACGATGAAAGATTTCTTCATCTTTTTTTCAGTTTCAACAAACTTGACTTGACAGGACATTTGTCCGATCACTTTTAATTTCGGTCGGACATAACTTGAATTTGGTCCGTCAAAAACCAACATTACTACATTTGATCGGACATATATACGTCATAAGATATATATAAGTCACGAGACAAGTATGTATAGCCATTCCGGCGCAACGTTAAGTAAAATGCTAGAATGCCTCGTAAATTTTATTGCAAAATGCAAATTGAGTGAATTTGCAATCGGATTTTGTCACAGCAAAAAAATGTGTAATGTGACAATTTTTTTTGTGATCGGACCAATGTCATCGGACAAAATTACTTTTGCTCGGACATTTGCCAAATTTAGTCGACATTGTCCGATGTCCGACAGTAACTTGCAGCCCTGGAATACCACCTACACTGGACGCAAATGTTTGAGATATCGGTATTCACATCTAAAACTGACGTATGTATGCATTTGCTCGAATACTATTATTACTATAATTTCAACTCAGTCACATGTGGCAAAAGTACTAGCGGTTACAGTTTGACTCTTTTAAAACGCACGTCATTTCCAACTAGACCAATATATGCATAGGATGACATTTTGAGAAATTAGCTTAATAATGATAGAGCTATCCAGTTCAAATCAAGTTAGTTTAGTTAAGGTATATAACCTTAGCTGGATCTCAATGGAATAGAAATGGTACAGCCAAACAGTACAAAAATTTTTGGCTCTTTTGAAACACACGTGATGCCCAACTAGACCAATATGCATAAGATGACATTTTGAAAGATTATCTTAAAGCTATCCAGTTCAAATAAAGTTAGTTTAGTTTATAAAATTAAGTTTTATGACCCTTACCGGACCTCTATAGAAAACAGTTTAGAAATGATACAGCTAACGAATATAAGTAAAGTTAGTTTAGTTTAGCTTAATCTTAGCGATCCTCGCTGTTACTTTAAAAATACAACGTTGCGATGGGAAGTGTGATAGTGCTGGAGTTATTCCGGAAATATTTCTCATGTTTAATTTTAACTTTGTTTATTCAGAAACGTCCACGCCCACCATTCTAGCGCCCACTCGCTATTTAAAAGTAGTTTCTTTCTTAAGACAGTAGTTTGCCAAAGGTGTATAGGACACTGTTCTTCCTAAATTTACATCTTATCTCAACATGCAATGATTTTTATCGACAGTTGGTTGTTTTGTCGATGGTGTCTGATAGTTTAAATAAACTTTAAAACGTACAGCCTCAGAAAAATTCCTCGGCTGAATAACGCAAAATTTTAGGTTCACTGATTACAAATACATAATTATACATATAATGCTATTTACATTAAACAAAAAATCTAATACTTATCTAGAATATATTCATTCAAGTTTCTGTGATCACAGTATGAATTTTGCATAGGTGAATTTTTATTAAGTTTTGACGGATTTATAAGAAACGTTTGAGGAAACTCACTTGGTGTTTAACACTGATCAGTTCCTTCAAACATTTCTTACAAATTTTTCAAAACTTAAGATTTACCTATGCAAAATTCCTACTGTGATCACAGAAACGTGACAATGTAAACACCAGCCTTTATAATGACCTCGACAGCGACACCCAAGATCAGACGTGGTTCACTAGCAGGGACGCCGGAACTGGGGGGACAGAAGAGGCAGCCGCCCCCGAGGTGCTCTTTCGATTTAAATGATTGCCTTGGCAAAATAGCGAATTGTCAGAAATGTTAGTGCAATTCTTTTACGAATTTGCTTCAGAAAACGCAAGAAATGCAGTCATCGAGCTTCAAGAATAGCACAATCGCCTGGCGGAGAATCCCCACACACCCCTATCGTCCAATAAATAGAAAACATGATTAGGCGAAGTTCAACCCCCGATGTTTTGCAAACATCTCTTAGTATATATCAATTCAAAAGTGCCCTTTCACGAAAATCTGCCCCCTTTGCCTTCACATCGTTCCGGCGTCCCTGTTCACTAGCTATTACAGTCAAACTTTTGGCAAGTGTCCAAAATACAAGCACGTACGATTTATTTTACTGTTTTGGAAGTGGTTGTATCCACAATACATCAAAAATATTTTATACATTTTTGAGGCAGCTACATTTTTGAGGCAGCTACATTTTTCAACCAACGTTTTGAATGCCATTCGATGCTTACCTCACTGCAGGCAGCCCAGACGTTTATCAGTATATAGTAAATATATGATTATAGAATATACTACACAGTAAAATTTGTAATGAATTTTATATTTTAAAATTATATTTACTTGCCTGATTTGATTGTATGTGATCGTCTTTTATTTCTGGGCGACTTTACACTCGATAGGAATATCAGCTATGTCTATGATGATAGTCGCAGGCATAGGTGATAGGTGTAACCTGACGATCACGTACAATCAAATTAGGCAAGTAAATATAATTTTAAAATATAGAATTCATTACAAATTTTACTGTGTAGTATATTCTATAATTATATATTTACTACATACTGATACAAGTCTGGGCCGCCTGTGCTTACATTCGAGGTATAGTTGGTTTAAGCCAGCAGGCATTGTTTAAATTAAATGATTTGTCTGGAGTTTAATTCAGTCCGCTAGACATAACATGATCTTGTGATATAATATTTCTCATCGAAAGCTCCATCACAGACATCGTTTTTAATTGTCTGGTATTTCATGATATTCTTCAGGTCTAAGAACGAATCTTGGTTGATTTTACCAGAATATGCGCTATGCGTTGATTGGGACTGTGCCTGGTTAAAATTTAATCTCATTCTGGTTAAAATTTAATTAAAGTTTTCTACGACTAGTTTTCATACGGCAATAGTTGTCAACTTTTTCGTTTTCTAGCTGTCCGGCCACGATAAAACTACTACAATAATTTATCGCTGGACAGCCGCAGTGACAAGTGCTCAAATTATTTTATCAAATCTTCTTTGTCGACCCATATAATAGACTATATGACGTGTGCTACCCATATGCAAGCACAAACAAGCAAAATTTGTATTCTATGACATGTGCATTTGTTCACAAGCCAGTACATGCTAGGTTTTGAACAGGTCACAGAAAAACTTGGCAAAGTTGCCTATAAATAAAACTTTTCATGTGAAAACTTGTCATAGGAAACATGCTCACATTTTTAATGTGATGTTAGTTGCATAGTTCACGGAAAACGGACGCCAAAACATGAGGCTACTTCACGAACCCTTAGGCTGAAACGTAACTTGTACAATGGTACACTTTCAAAAGAAAAATAACAGGATTATAAGAGGTTCAATAATTAGAAACTTGTTTGCCGTTTCGGCTTATGTCAAAGGCAAAGCAAAGTCCAAAGACCGATGCATGATACATAAAGTATAAGCATTTCTTTCAAGCCTTCTTTCACGTCGTCTTTCAAGACAATGAAGCACGATGCATCTACACAATGAAGCACAATACTCGCACTCGAAGTCACAAAGAATCCTATAAGACTTCTAGATTCAAAATGGAAGAACTGCCGATATACAGGGTGTCTCAAAAACACCCAAAATCATTGAAATTGACGTATTGTTCGATATTCAATGCCCTAGCACTAAGTTAATCCCACGAGTGCATAAAAGATTGACATAACTGCTATAATTATAAAGTACTAAACCCACGAATGCATATTACGCATATTACAATTTACGAAGCATTTTTAAATTCCCATGAGCAAACAAACGTTCACTTTACAAAGATATTTTAATTTTTAAAAACAAATTAATCACCCTGTCAAAATCCTTTGTGTTACGGCATTGAAATTCGAACAATACGTTATTTCAATGATTTTGGTTTTTTTTGAGACACCCTGTATAGTGTCCTATTTATAAGCGCTCGTGACAACATTAAATTAAACAAAACTAATCCCAACAGCAAATAGATTCACCTAGAATAGCAAGTGTTAAATAAAGCGAAAGAGAATAAATTGAATCTTTAGACTTTGGTTATTTAAAGCGTATGAGCTGTTTATAAACAATGGAATACCTCTTCTTAGAAGCATTATGGAGTAAAATATAACAAAAGTCTCGTTTACAAACATTCGCCTTAAATTTTAACTTTTCTCTTTAACTTGGGGAAGTGTTCTTCCCGAGTTACAACAAGCTTAAATCGCTATTTTAAGTAGATGACCTGTGTTTATAAATAAAAGCTCTTCTTAGAAGCAATATGGAGTACAATATAACAAGAGTTCAAAGATAATTTCACTTAAGTTATAACTGTCTTAGAATGGGTGTTCTTCGAAAATTGCCAGAGAAGAATGATTTCGAAGAATGAAGACTACACCTAGTTTCCACCTCTCTTTTCCAAAGTTTTCTCGCGCGTTGAAACCCTGCTTAGCACAAGACAAAAGCGACATGATATTGACAGATACGCAACAGTGAATTTCAAAAGAAAAAACACCACAACCCGTCTTCGAAACACGAGTTTCCCACTCTCCTGCCGTTCGGGCAATTCTAGCCAGCCCCCACCCGGGGAGCTTGATGCTACAGTACTTGCTTGAATCACATCATAATGTACGAACTTTAAAATCCTTAGGAAAACCTAATCGGAACCGCCAGAAAGTAAGGCTTGTATATAGCATATAATTTGCTCAAAGGCTATACTTAAATTTAAACACCTTATTTACTAAGAACATTCGAGAATCTCTTAATGGCTATTGTAAGGATATACAGTATATCCACAGTTGAAAGGACAGTTCCTTCCCCACAGCGTAAAGTAAGGTTTATGGTTACAAATTATTGAAAGAATACCTTATATTGAAGGTCAACAATTGCTCTTACCTAATATTAACCCCTAGGCTATCGATAGTTAAACTATGAAATTGATACAGGCGGCTGCAAACAGTGGCCGTAGTGGGATTAAGTTTCAGAACTGTTAGTCCTAACCTATGATTCACAGCATACATTTCAATATAGTGTTTTGGCCTTTATTAGCTAAACGTCTAAACTACAGTTCCATAGTTCAATGTGACGAAAACATTAGCTATAATATCAATTACGAAATCCCAAATATATATGAAAGTATGATCATTATCCTTTAATCTGAGTATATTAAATGTTAATATCTTGTACGTTGACACGCATACTTCGTACTAGCAACAATGTACATATTACTATCCAATACGGTTTTGCGTGCTATAGGTCTCACAGGAAATAAAAGCAGTGATCTAGTACATATACGGTAACACAACTAAAACAAATTGGGCAATCATGCATCTGAATCTGGAAATAGATAAGCCAATTTCGGACAACAACAAAGAGAAGATGTCTTTCAAGCGAGCTTTAATCCTACACATAGCCAAACATATTCCCAAATAATAAAGTCTGTATTCATAATACCTCGTCGAATAAAAAATCCGAAATATAATCCCAAAGTCTTTCGTTCAGGTGGCCAGCTAGCACAGTCTCCATATTGATATGACACAACCAGACTTGAGTAAGAAAAGTTATAGATTCCTATCACATTCGCTAGGTTAATGTACCGCAACCCATTGTAACAAACGTTCCCACCATTTTACAAATACATGAAAATCGTACGTCTTCTTTCGTTGTATAACGCAGTCGTTTTAGAGTTTCCTCCAACAAGACGATCGCCGTTTATCATCCGACACAGCTGAATAGTCACACGACACCGCGATATCTCAATATCCGTGAAAACAAAAACCCCGGTCAATTATGTTATGACGTCGATGCTTGGACCTGTACATACCACCTTCAGCTTCTACGTAAATTGCTACATTTAACAATACACAGGAACACAATAACACAAGCAACGCCGTTTTTCATCGAGGAAAGATATAAATCATAATCCACCCAAAAATTCTCACCCTCCCACAAGCTAATCTGCGCATTTTAACAACTATATATTTAACAGGTCAATCTGGTCAACTTAAAAAGGTCACTATACGAAGATAGCCACTATACAAGGACATACAATACGCCAAGTGCATACACAATTACATCGTATAATCCCAATTTAAATACTTCAAAGAAAAACAAAATATAATCCAGGTAAAAAATCTTCATCCACCCTCAAAAGATCTGTGGCTTTTAGAAACGTATTAATATCAGAATTTTATGCTGGAGTTTACTTTTACAACTTGAATAGATCTCTGAGTCCAATACGCTATGAATAGGCCAGCCAATGTGTCTAACGAACGCACTGGAATGCACAAACGATGTAAAAAAATTCAATAAAACCAATTTTGTGCACGAGATACAAACTTAATTGCTAGGTGTAATTTGTAAATATACTCATGTGTTAAATGAACAGTTCGACACTAAACTGTTATATAAATAATTAGGTAACCTTAGCGGGCCAAAATAACACAAAACATCATTGAAAACACAAAAGGATGGAAAAGGCGAATCTAAGCGGAACATTTCACACGAAGCTTACGGCAATGGTATTATCGAAGGTACGCAAATACAAGTATGGTAATTACGTACATAACACTTAATAACCAATCAACTTTTTGCTTTTCAATGACGAAAAAAAGTTTTTGAAGAAATCTTCAACTTAACTATATATGGCCAAACACGCAAATTTATCACACATGCAAGCAGACGTTTTTCTGATTAGTTTGAAATCATCACGGCTTAGTGCTAGTTTTAGCATCTTCTTCCTGGACTGCATTATAATTTAAGGATAATGCTTCCTGGTCTATCATGGTTTCATAAACTAAGGCTAAAATACTATCGATAACAATTATACAGCTTTCATTTTGAGTAGTTCAGAATGTTTTCTGAATTTCTTCCTTGAATGGATTATTTATAAACAACTTGTGGTTTCCTGGACTCGGTTTCATACACTACGGCTAAATTACGACCAATAACAAAACTTTCTTTCCGACTTGTTCAGCCATTTTCTACAATGAGCAATGTTTATTTCTTGTGTGTGGTTTCCAAGAGATTAACAATCATTATACCTATAGATAGCCCACATTTAGTGTATAACGAAAATATCGATAGCTTCAAATAGCTTCCTTTTTTCTTAATGTGTTCATTGAATTGATAATTTATTCCTTGTGGCTTCCTCATATTGCGATTAAGTTTCATTAAATACGGTTAAATATACAGAAACCCCCGCCACCCAGAACATTTGCATGCCAACATAAATCTTCTCTTGTCCACCGGATAATTTATCTCACTAGCTTTTCCTGAGTCTGGATTGTGGTTTTCATTGACTGCAGCAGATTACAACCCAGCCCAGTCTTTTCGGGTCGTATCGCGTTTCCGATTGTTG
This sequence comes from Paramuricea clavata, assembly GCA_902702795.2. Classification (NCBI taxonomy): domain Eukaryota; kingdom Metazoa; phylum Cnidaria; class Anthozoa; order Malacalcyonacea; family Plexauridae; genus Paramuricea; species Paramuricea clavata. The sequence goes on from CACRXK020009712.1 coordinate 9,957, forward strand.
TTTTTTATAATCATTTTATTGCTCATTAACTGGCGGGCGACGATAAATCAACACGACAACTTTGGACAATACAATTGTATGTTTGAATTGTAAACATACGAGTTTTGCTTCACTGCGGTTCGGTATTTATATTCCGAAACTTTAATCTATGTCAGCTCTGGGAATTCCAATGTTGACAACTTAACTAACTTAACTTATTAAACTGGCTTTGTCGCGCTATACACAAATAAGATTATCTTCTATTTTCGAAAGAAGCATACACCATTTCAAAACACCTGCACGGAGTCGGAGATCCGAATAAACTAAACTTAACTAACTTTATATTTACTTCGTAGCGCTATTAAGTTCATCAATTTTTCTACTAAAAAGCAGGGTAACTAACTCGCAATAATTAAAAAAGGAAATTGCGTCATATTCAGGAAGGGGCGAATCCTTGCATAGAAATCTATCCTAGATTCTAGTTTTATAATAATTCCACGGACAATCAGTTCCTTTCCTGTGTCTTTCAACTTCAATTTCAATTTCCCCAATTATATCAATTGAATTTTCCTGTTTCATTTTCACAATAAAATTGGCTTATCAATTTTGTATAATTTATTTGAAATTAAATTTCCTGGTAAGACAGCTCTGGTTTTTGCTTTTCACGAAATCGCGTCGGCAATAGTCGATGTTGTTCAAGGATTAACTCTGTTTACAAAAGTGTGGTGTCAGGATTAGCACATCCCACATACTGACTGTTTATGTTGCTTTTCGGTCGCTGGGAACACGAATCCATCCAATGTCGGCAAAGCTTTGATTTTTGTCGTGCTGAGTTGGGTATACATACCCTAGGGAAATTTTGGCTTTGTAACACAAGTGCTCGATTATGTCATCGATTGTGAATGAAACTGTATTCCGAAGTCACAAGAGACAAAGTATCGGGCCACTCAAGAATAGAGGTTAAAATAAGGAGGACACGATTTCAAAAGTTATAATTATGAATTATGATATGATTTTAAAAGTAGTAGATTATGTCATCGATTGTAAATGAAACTGTATTCCGAAATCACCTCGGAAGTCACAAGACAAAGTATCGGGCCACTCAATAATAGAGGTTCAAAAGTTATAATTATGAATTATGATATGATTTTAAAAGTAGTACATTATGTCATCGATTGTGAATGAAAATGTATTCCGAAGTCCCAAGAGACAAAGTATCGGGCCACTCAAGAATAGAGGATAAAATAAAAAGGACAGGATTTCAAAAGTTATAATTATGTCTATGAACCAAAAACAGAAAGTTCACCTAGAAGGCAGCCGGGTTAGAATTTCAACCACCAAGGAAGACATATAACCCGAAATCAGTTTATGAAAATTTCTCTCCAGAAATCAGGAAAACCAGAAGAGACAAATTATCCGGTCACCTGGGAGACGTGGTTTACATTGCGAGAGCATAAGCTCTAAAGTTTAACTGTGAACCTAAAACCAGATCTGGCATGGAAGACAGGAAAATGAGACAAGACGATAACTTAATTAGCTGGTCAAGCAAGAAAAGTAGTTAAAATTTAGAGGGCATGGGTCTCCATAACGTTGTAGAATTGCAAATTTTAAGGTTGGTTGGTTCACATTGTTAAAGTTTCTGTGATTACAGTATAAAATTTTTTGCATAGGTAAATTCTAAGTTTTGAAGGAGTCGTATGAAATGTTTAACACTAAGACAGTTCCCTCTAACATTTCTTACCAATCCAAACTTAGAATTTACCTTTGCAAAATTCTTACTGTGATCACAGAAACTTTGATAGTATAAACCAGCCTTTAAGAAGTATGAGTTCCAAAGATATATTTATAAGGTAAGGAGGATTGAACCTTTGCCTACGGGATACCAAAGATAAACCAGGCGGTGAATGAAAAATTTATCCCGAAGTCACAAAAACTACGCTAGGAACATGTCGTCTGGAGGAAAGCTAGTCGTAACTCATGAAACTTTGTCTCGTAGCCAGGAAAATGTGAATCATGCGGTCACCTATGAGACGACTGATTGAAATTAGGAAAGCACAAGTCTTAAAACTATCAATTTATATTATCAAAAGAAGAACGTTAGTCGTATTGTTAATGAACGTTTATCCCGTCGTCAGGAAAACCACAGGGGAAAATTATCCGGTTACTCAAGAGAAGTGAATTAAATTAAAAGAGCATAAGATCTAAAGTTAGAACACGAGCTGTTAATGAAGCTTTATTCCGACATCAGGAAAACCACAAGAGACGCCAAGCTATCTAGTCTCCATGGACTTGTAATAAATCGGCCGCCTCACAAGGAGAGCGTGGACTCTAAGATGGAAGTCGTAACGAAATGTGTTTGAAATTAAGAGAGTATATATGGGAGGTCAAAGAACACATAACATATCTAACATGTGAAACTTTGAGATCAGTGGTACATACGTAAGTCTCGTGGTACACACGCAATTGTCGTGGAATCCACGCAATTGTCGTGGAACCCACGCGTGATACACACGATGGCGAATACACGCGTGGGAGCGCTGTGATACTTAATTAATTCCGAAGTTGGCTGCGAGATTACCTCACCGTAAAAATCAAATTAAAGATTTACCAATTTAAGTCCACAGGCTGATGAAGACTCTGGACACTGGCATGCATTGGACATTGGATTTTGAGCTAAGTGCTGAAACGCGAATAGCGAAGGATGAAACGTGAAAATGCTTTAAATTTGACAACCCTGTATTCTTTGATGGATGATAAGGCACAGTCTTTGGTTTACCCACTCATTCAAGAGAAATTATTGCTATATGTTTTGTTCGGATGAATCGTCTGACCAATTTAGCACTTGGTCGAAAAAACCGAGATCGTTATTGAAAGCTCTGTACCAGAGTGCAAACGACAAATGTCCGATCACAGAATGCAGCCAAGGTGGAAGAGCGATTCTTTACAGAGTTTGGTGAAATTTTGAATTGTGTCTAATATTTTGTTGCCCAAAAGGTGGACCGGCGTACAGGCGTGTATAAAACCTTCGATAATGTGGAAAAAAACGACTTTAGTAGAAAATCTCCATACCTGTTCTGAAGTCTTGAAGAAGTTATAAGAGGCCATGACAACTTGTTGCTTTTCCTTGGCTTTCCTCATGAGTTGCTGCCATCTTGTATAAACGAGATCGGAACATTTCATGACTTGCTCAGGTTTGGGATGGTCCTCCTTCACTAGTTCGTCTGCTCGACTGCGTATCGACGCCACACGTTGGCTGGTTTTCTAAATAAGAATAGAATTGAAAAATTTTTAAATTGATTTTGTGAGGCTCGTATACACTTAGCGATTTCTAGTGCGATTTCGTCTTCCGACGGATGTGAATGAGTAGATGAGTTATGAATGTTCTGAGTATATGTACCACTGATGTGTACCTCTTCTAAACATTCATAGCTCATCCACTCGTTTCCATCAATCAGAAGAAGAAATTCGCACGTAAAATCCATAATCGATATTGATATTTTTAAAAGCAGCGTGTTTTTTTTCCAACTCTCTTAACGAAGGGCCTTTGGTGAAACATTGAGAAGAGGTTTTCCCCTCTTATACGCTGAAGTGCAATATTACCATAATATGGTATCATACAATATTACCATAATATGGTATCATATTATCATATACCATAGCATAAACCATAGCATATTATATATACCACACTATGCTATACCAAACCATACCAATTTAAACCACACAATATCACACCACACCATACCACATCATACCACCATATCATACCATACACCATACCATATACCCCATACCATACACCCATACCATACCATACAGAACACAACACATCACAACACAACACAACACAACACAACACAATACCAAACACCACGAGTAAATTACTTGCCTCCATTGCTGTCTTAAACTGTTCATATTCCACTAAACTGTCCTTAGCCTCAGCCAGTGAGTATCCAGGAATGATATTAGATAGCAACATATTTTCGCCATTCCGAATACATCCAATGGCCTAAACAAAGCATAAACACATTAGACCTTATCTCAGTAAATAAACAGTTCGAACAGAATTGGTAGGTTTCACCATTAAGCGCTAACGCACAGCAGATGGTAGTCAACTGCCTGTTGTCAGACTACGAATTAACCGTTAACAGTCTGGGCCAGTTTAAGTAGTGACAATAATGAGAAAGCTCTGGATTGATGGGGATACAATTACCTCAAAAATACAAGGGGAACTTCGATGTTTCGAGCGAGGGCACTTCGTCGAGGACACTTCGTTCGAGGGACCCAAAGAAGCGCCTTCGCTCGAAACGTCAAAGTTCTCCTTGTATTTTTCTGGTAGTTGCATCCGTGTCGAAGCTTTCGAATTAACGTTAATCTTTTTCATTCTACGTGACAGTCTGGTATTTGGTTTAAAATTGCGAGATGTACATCAACTTGCAAGCTGAAGTAAGTGTCGAAGTTGACGAATAAGCATCGAGGTTGACCACCATATCTGTTGTGTTTGCGGTCCTGCCAATCGCTAAACCAAGTTACTAACCAGATTTCTCTGTTGTGAAATTCCAGAGATATTGCGTGTTTTTAAACAGCACTTTGATACTGTGTGTTATTAAAAACAGCACTAAACATTTTGTAAGGTAAACAACATTTAAGATTAACAAACTATCAAAATAACTGGTCTACTATATAAGGAAATCTGCCCTAAGAAGCTTCAGGGTGTAAACAGTTCAGACTGGTATTGCCTAATGTTATTAACTTACACAAATTTAACCTTTATTTACATAATTGAATGGGGAAGATCAAACCATTAAAATATATACATTGGCTATTATGCATTACGTTAAAACTTCAGAGGATTTCAAAACGAAACAATGACTAATTTTATATCTATAAATTCAGAGTGAATCTCGTCAATTTTGTAAGTGACTTATTAATACCTTAAATAAACCTAACATAAAATGCAACATAAAATCTTAGTTCCAAAATATTTCCAAAATGAAAAATAATTACCACATCATAAATATTGCCCCTCGACATTAGCGTTCACAATTGACAAATAACTCTTCACATTAAATTGTGCACTACGAAATGAACGTATACGAGGTTGAACTTTTTATATGATCAGGATCAAATTACACGGATGTAAATTCTTCTCCTGGAACTTATCATTTGGTTAACTGCACATACATTCATACACCTGTACTGTACGTAACCGAAAATACAATCAAATCGCACAAGCTGGCCACATGCAAAGAATATGGCGAATTCTGTTGATTTGTAATAAATGCCATCACTTAGCTGTTTATCAAAACAATTTGTTACCACGGTACTAGGGAGATTATAAGGTCACCCCGACACGAGAAACTCTATCGTAAATTTTTACATTCCAATCAGCCGTTTTACCAACTTTTCTGAAACTTTTCACATAAAATTAAAACTATTTCTCTTATTCTGACTTGAACTAAACAAAACAAGCACTAGTATTGCCCGCACGAAGCGCGTGCCAACCAGACAGTACACATATTTAAGGTAAAGGTCATGTTTAATCTATTTTAGGAATTTCAAATATAAGACATAGAAATATGCACCGAGAGAAAATGATCTCAGATATCTAGTTTCTATACAAGGAAATGTGCATTCATTCCCTAAAAATTTCGTAACTTAAACCATTTATCATTGTGGCGATATTGCATCTTTAATGAACTCTAACAAAAGAATTTGCTCAAATATCGAGGATCACAATATCAATAACGATATTTCATTATAACACATGCTAACCTTACAAAGTTAGAAGGTAATGAGTGATCTAATCCACGGCTAAAATAACTTAACTTGTATACTGGATAGCTCTATGTTCTTCCCAGAAGTCCAGAGTATCCTTTATAATTCTACAGTCAACGAATATTTTATCCAATCAAAATGTTTTGAAATTCAGGCTAATGAGATGCAAGACTTCTCAACGAGTTCCAGTGATGATTCATTCAAAGGGAAAAGCTAGCGAATATAGCGTCATTAACGTTCCGGTTAACGTCTTCTCTGAAGAGTTTTTGTTCCATTTGAAGAGATAATCCTTTCCTAACGATGGCCTAATGACACGTTTGTTTGCCAATAATACTAGTTAGTGCAACTCTTGCGCATGAAATTGGTTTCAAAATATTCCCCAATTATCAACTTCAAGAGAACAATGAGACTGTTATCAACTTTTGTTATAATTTAAACAACTAATTTGGCAATCTTTACTTTATGTGACGTCAAATGTACAAACACTAATATGGTCGAAATAGCTATCAAAACAGCCCTCTTGTTCAAGTTGAGTTCAGCTATAACAAGATCATCGAGCAAAAAGCACTTAATTAATAAATATATTTAAATAGGTAGCTGACAGAAGCAGATTTTCACCGGCATACAGGGATGTTTGGGTTAGTGTTATACGGATACAGAAATGTTGAAAGACCGAATAAACTCAATCGCAGTCTCTCAATTTTATTAAAAAAAGACAAGAGTACTTCACTAGTGCTTAGTGAAGCTTATTGCCGAAGCATGTGGTCGGGTAATATTGTCATTCAAACACATGGACCTCATAGCCGATCTCTAAGAAGAACGGTTTAGAACTGATGGAGCTATCTAGTACACATTGGTCTAGTTCAAGTTTTCTGCTATGCCTACAATTAACCAGTAATGGAGCCCCTTTATTTGGGATAAATGTTAAAGCAGAACTGATAAAGCTTTCCAGTATATAAACAAAGTTAGTTTACGTAACAATATCCGCGACCTTAAAAGGTCGGGACCGAAAAAGATTCAACACAAATATTTAAAGATATACGTACCTGTTTCGTGTCGGCTTCCAACTGCTTCAACGCCAGCCTGTGTTCCAGTTTTCGTCTCCGAGTCTCGGCAAATTCCAGAAATGAACTCCTCTGACTGTGTAAAAACTCGAGTAAGTTTTGGATGTGATGATGAGCGTCTATAGTCTCAGGAGTGCTCGGATTTCGCACGCGTAACTCGACGTCCGAGTGTCTTAATAAGTCAATAAGTTCCTCGCCCTTACAGAACGTCCGTAAAGAAAGCGTATCGATGGCCTTCAGTTGTTCTTGGAACGAACTAAGCATTTGCTTGGCGCCGTTCAGATCGTCGGCCAGACCGCCTTTCTCAAGATCCGCTTCGCAGCTTTCCAAGTGGTTCTTCACCTAATGTCAAAACAAGGAAGGAAAGCTTCAAGGACACGCTACGATATAAAACACAATATGATAATCATGGACTCGTGGACTGGAAATCTGGACACACAAGCCTTGTTCGCACGATATGTCTGATATTGTAATTTCCCGCACTCAAAGATCGCACGACGGCTGTCCCTTTCCTCCACCTACCCACTAGAAAGTCTTGAGAACATTGTTGGTATAATTGTCAATGCATTTTTTGAGTACAGTCGATATTCTCGCATATTTCATTTCAAAAAACTTGTATAAAAATGGACATTTCTCCATGGTGAGTAACAAACGTAACATCAACCTTGTAACATTCTTGTTCTATCATGACTGTATCAAACTTGTTAGAACAACCTTGAAACAAGTCTGATAATGCCATCAAGCTTGTAACAAGCTTGTCGATATTATCAGACGTGTTTCAAGGTTGTTCGAACAAGTCCGATTGCAGTCATGATAAAACAATATTGTTACAACATTGCGTCGTCAACCTTGTAACATTCTTGTTTTACCATGACTGTATCAGCCTTGCTGGGACAGGGCTGTATCAGACTAGCGCAAATCACTCCTAGAAAGTGTACAAGAATTTCGGACTTTCGAAAGTCCGGACATTCTTAGCCTGCGCGCAGACTATATAATGACATATATATGTCATTATATAGTCTGCGCGCAGGCTAGGACATTCTAGGACTGGACTTTTTTAGAATTTTGTTGACTTATTATTTTCAATGTTCTGGTGAGGCTACGCAGTAAAATGCAATTTTATTTTCCCCAACAGATAATACAAAATTATTTGTTAGAAATATCCTTTCATCAAATTGTCATTTTTGGAAAAAAGCTGTCAACTGCTGCCGAATTGTAAGATATCGATGGCAATTTTAGGAAACATACGTAAGTATTTGATTATTTCCCATGATTCTGTCATGTCCTCTTCAGAGGACGACCTAGACTTTCCAAAGTCCTTTCCAGGCCCTTCTATGGCGCGCTTCACTTCCTCTGTGGAAAGGACTTTTGTCACTTGCAGCGCGCCAAATATCACCGGTGGAAAAATCCACCGGTGACGTCATTGTTTACATTGAAGGCCGAAGCGGTTACATTATCGGTCATTATCGAAGGAGTCTAAAAATAATATTATATTCTCAGGCTCTTTGTTGAACAAATGTGTATTATTGAAGCAAACAGACTAAACAATGTAATTACAATTTTGTAGAACACAAAAACCATGTAAAAATACACAAACAGACATTACATTGAGTATAAAGTACAGGGTGTAGAAATAAACTTTAATTAATACTGCCACCGAAGTTGCATCTGATGCAGTGGCGTAACGTTATATCAGGGGGCCCCCGGTTCAAAATTTTCGAAGGCCCCCCTAGTAGAAGTGCCAAAGGCACGAGTCGAGCGCCGTATATGCACGAAATTTCTAGGGGGTCCAGGGCATGCTTATCCGGAAAATTTTTGAATTTAGACTCTCTGAAATGCCATTTCCTGGACTTTGGGGAGAGATTTTACAGAATTCTGATGGTCATAAAACTACATTGTAACATACCAGAGGCCCTGACCAATGTTTTTGCTC
>CACRXK020009713.1:0-18710 GCA_902702795.2 Paramuricea clavata
GGGGCGAATATCCTAGGAATATCGCCCCCTTTTGAGAGGGGGGGGCGAATCTCCTGGGGGGGAGCGAATTTCCTGTGACACCGGCAATTTTTATTTAACGAGTATGTGGCCATTTCGCATTGTTACGATATAAAAAGGTATCATTGAAAAGTTAAATAACTGTTCTTCTATGTAAAAATTGAATTGTTTAGCAAAGTTGATGATGCACGACAGCCTATTGAATTTCCATAGCGTTTTTTTTTTAGACATGCACCCTGTACAACTATTTGGAAAAGAAATTTCTCCTATTGCGCAGTAATAAACTTTTGGTTGTGGATACGGGTCTAAATTGCTTTGCAGTTACATATTATCTTTGCTTGCAGTTACATATTATGGTATAGAGCCTTTGCACAGCCTCGTACCCAGGCGCTGTGTGTTGTTCTATGGCTTGCGTGGCCTTTGCGTGGATTAATTTTATCGATTTCGTGGTGAGGCTTCCCCGCGAATTCAGTCCATTTTCTCCCACGCGTGTCGTCCCGCGTGCGTGTCGCGCGACGGTGTAGCACGACAAAGCGCCTGGGTACGAGGCTGGCGTTTCAACAAAAGCTATGTTGGTGTTCCAGACAAGAGCCTAATTAAAATTATTTTGAATTGAACACCAACATGGCGGGTGTGACGTCATGTGCTCTACAGGATGTATAAAAAAAGGTAATCCAACTTTAGCATGCCATTGTGCGTTAATTACTTGGTGCATGAATGCATTTTTTTTCATAATCATAAAGATCGGGCTTTCAGCTGTAGGATGACACGTTTTTTAATCATCCAATATGGAGAAAAAATGAGCAAATACGAGTCTAATAAAAATTGTTTGTCGAAATTGAATACTTTCACCGTCGAGAATTGGATCTAAAACTATTGAAAATTAACTCCCTTTAGCACGTGCGTATGCATAATAATTATAACATCTTGTAAACCAGCTCTAAGCTCATTGTTAAAATGACACATTCGTGATTAATTGCTTTTCTTTTGTTATGCACTGCTTTAATCAAGGTTAGCCCAAAAGACTGATCTTTATGATTATGAAAACATTACGTTCATACACCGAGTACTTAACGCACAATGGCATGCTAAAGTTGGATTACCTTTTTTTATACTAACATCTTTTGTTCTTATTTCTCCTTAATATCTATTTGTACAACTTTTTTACGTGGAGAAACTTGCGCTCAGTGTTTTAATGGGCCAAGCAAAAGGTATATAAGCTTTGATCTAAATTACAGTATTTATTTTTTCGCTATAGTCAGTTTAAAAACTATGAATATCAATAAAATAAGGCCCAAAATAACATTTAAATTAATATCTACCTTCTAGCATTTGAATATAATGTACATATAAATCTGAAATAAAGTCTGAAATAGAGGCATGCATCTATATAGTCTATTTGAATATGTATTGATATTCATATAGAGTTTACTTCACCCATAATATTCACAATCCTGTTGTCATATTTCTTGGAAATTTCTTCAGATATCTAAAGAAGTTTATATTCCAAGATTATATCAATTGTGTATCTCGGCGAAGAAATGTGCTACTTGGAAACCGGCTTGAGACGTATACCCATCAGTCTGTATAGGAGGCCCCTTCCGTTGTACAGTGTGTATCAAAATAATTCGAATCCAAATTTGGCGTGTAATAACGCAGAATATATTTGACAAATTCGGTTGGTTTTTACACCATTGTTAAGTTCATTTATTTACTTTTCAAATGACATGTTGTACGCGTCATTTAGTTGGAAAATGAAGGAGTATTGCTTTGACAAAAAAAGTCCATAAAAATCACAATTTTCCGCCGATGGGAATTGGACATTTTTTCTTTCAAAGTTAGTCCCACAAGGCTTTGAAATGCTAATCATCACTGAAAACTAAAATGTAAATTTAACGCATATTTCTTCTTGTTCAACATGTTGAAGGCATAGGAGCTTAAATCTCTTTAAATGAACACGAATTTATGTAAATTTTGCTACATAACAGTTTGTTGATTAATTAAATTTGCACTATCTTTTGTCTGTACGTCTCACTTCGAATTCCCATCAGCGGAAAAATTTGATTTCGAGCAACCAGTTTGAACACACGATTTCTTGGTCATTTTTGGTTCTATTGATATAATAACGATATAATCGGAAACCTAATAGGCTATTCTTTATTGCCATATACAAATTTTATCGTTTACTTTAGTATTTTATAAACAGCAGTCTGTCAAATTTGGATTCGAATTATTTTGATACACACTGTATAGGAGGCCCCTTCCGTTGTATAGGAGGCCCCTTCCGTTGTATAGGAGACCCCTTCCGTTGTAGTAGTCAACTTACTCCATGTCATTCACTTGTTCTTGTGGAGAACACCACGTTTTTATTTACCAAATCCATCTCTGGATCTCTTAAGAAGAGTCTTAGTTATACAGGGGCAAAAACTGAGAAATAGCCTCGATCCCAGACGGATTGAGGAATAAGGAATCTCTTACTTCCTTTAATGCCAGTTTTGTAACATCATGCCTGTTAAGTCAAATAATGAAATATCCTTGATTTTTTTATCTTATTCAAATTTTAATTGCATGTACATATTTACTATTTATTAATAACTTATTTTGTACTTAGTGTAATGAGTGTCATTGTAATGACGCCTTTGAAATTCAAATCTACGCGTTAGCGTAGGAAAAACAAACGTTTTACTATACCAAACTAGTGCAAATAGATTTCCGAGTGGATCAAATGAGATAAACGATGCGGCTATCCACACCAAACAAATCAATCAATTAATCGCGAAGCAAACTTACAAAAAAACATTGGGCTGGCTATGAACATACCTGTTTTTGAAGTTGTTTAGTTTTCGTCACAATGACGTCAAGCTTAGGTTCCAGTTCACTTTGAAGAGTCGCGGCTTCTTGTCTTCGTTCTGCTAGCGCCTTACACGAAGCTTGCATCTTTTCAGATAATTTTAATTTATGTTGTAGAGATTCCGTCAAACGGTCAACGTACCTACACAGAAGAGTTGCAAGTTGAGTGTTAAGAATATAGCTACTGTATAATAGTGTTAATATTTAGGCCTTCGTATTAGAGGTCTTTAGAGCCATGCAAAACGGCAAAAGCAGAAAATCTTACAAAACACAGTCTGAGGTAGACATTAGACTAGTACATCCTATGTTGTCCATGACTAACCAGTCTAACCTGCGATTAGGCGTCATTTTTAGTGAAGGCCTGATCGTCGTCTACGATGAACACAAGCAAAGCAATCCACAATAGCACATCTACAATGGCTCTTGTTACAGAGCCACATTAATATATTTTCAAGTGATAAAAAATGTAAAAAAAAATTTTTAAAAAATATGACGTTTTTGCATGCATTATACTCGATATTACTTTCAACCTATTTTGAAATTTACATATTTTTATTTAAACCTGCTCCAACCAGAATCCTGCTAGCCTGCGTGGCATGCCCTCAATTTGCAGAATCCTGCATGTGCATATATTTGTGTATCTGCCACACTGCACAACTGAAGTTATAGTGTTTTACTTTTTTATTTGATTAAAAATATTTTTGATTGATGCTGTAAAATTGACGCCATATTTATACAGCAATATAATCAAAACTTACTGAACTTCAAACATCGTTATCTTTTTGGCGTACCATCTAAAATCTCTTCATTTTAGCATAATTTTACAGATAATAAAAGCACTATAAACATACTTTTAAAGTTTGTTTGCCGCTTCAGAAACGTATCAAAAATTCTAAAATTTGAATATAGTCATAACCAAGTGGAAAATTATATTCACTAGTTTTAAGCATGTCACTGCGCGTGCTACGTGACATACAAATCATTCTCCACTTACAGTATAATACCTCTTACAGCATAATACCAGTATAATTACAGTTATTTTAAATATACATTACCTTGGAGACGCTTTTATTAAAAATAAGTTTTGAATTTTGACGGATGTTAAAAGGCTATCGATGTCATCGACTTGGTTTTTCATTGCTTGAACACTGTCACGTGATTGTCTTTGCAGGATATCGCGAGAAGACTGGAACTAAAAAGCAGAAATATTGACCCATTTGACCCAATATTCCATAATATGAAGAAATCCCCAAAACTGTTAGTTTCCGCACGAAATATTTTTTACCTGATTAGATGACAAAATATTTGTATCATCTTCCATTTCTTTTAACCTTTGATCCAGAAATGCTTGAAGCTGAAAGTAATTTAAATCATCTCCTTAGCTCTAACAACTATTAAAGACGGCTTTTTTCGCGTATTTGATGTGCTACGGAAACTAAAACACTACTGAAGTTTCAAATACACACCCTTCCTCTTCGAAAGAATTCATTAAATCCAATACTTTATGGACACTGAGTAAAACTCTCAGGATACAAATAAAATTCTGTCAGGAAAAATACTTTCAGCAACTCCACTTACATTGTTTGCAGAAACATGGCATTTTAAACCTGGTTGACATTAAATCACACGAATTCGCCTCGCAAGCTTATCTCCGTAACTCCAACAACTGCGTGGAGACCAACCTCGTTCCCAGGGAAGAGCCGAGAAGCCCTGGGAACGAGAATGGACACGATCTTGATGTATGTAGTGTAGAAACATTTGTGTGAAGCGCTATAATTCGTGAGCTCTAGCTCAGAGCTTTTATTTCTCGTTTCATAACCTAAATACGATTTTTGAAAGTCTCACAACATCGCTCATGATTAAATCACACTGAATCCAAATACAGTATAGAAGTATTAAAATTATATTGGGAAAATATAAGAAATTGCTACTATACACACCTCTAAAATTTCATCGATATAGTTATTCCTGGTCTGTGGGTAATCCAACATAGTTAAAGCATCGTTACCCTGAGCTATGCCATCGTCACCAGAGTCTACAATTTACAAAACCAAAGACATAAAATACTTTACCCGCCTTTTCGAGAAGGAACTGAACTGCAATAAACGGATATACAATAGAGAATAGACCCTTTCATGACGACATCATTTCACTACAACTACCAGAACCAAGCACGTATCCATGGTGATGGAGTAAGGATGTGCCGGACGTAGTGTTGTGCACAGAGATATGGACATTTTGAAATAAACAGCAATTGGATCAGAGAGTTTACAAACTATTTGAAGATGATTAATTATTAATGATAAGTGATTGAATTAGTAATTAAGTGTTGACAAATGTGCATGACGTAATAGTATCCAGAGAGTATCGAAGGCAAGTATCGTATTGAGACAGTGTGCGAGAGGCCGAGAGCGTATAGAGAGCTGAAATATATCGAGAGTTTATTATCAATCAGTGGAGACCCACTCTTCAGGTATTGTAAATTGTTTAGTTGTAATCAAAGTATTCAATATCCGTCTAAACATTTTGACTGTAATCTAATCAGAACCCAATCATTTTAGAATGTATTAATATTACGAAAATCTCTACTGGATTGTGTGTGGTTTTGCCCATACGGAAACAGCAATTATGTGACTGGTCTACAAGAAATTTTTATTTATATCCAGAATCCCTTTAGAAACAAATATTTACAATGATACCACAAGAAACATGTAAAACAATTACATGGTATAGGCCTATACTAGCTGGTAGGATGAGCAAATTACATTTTGTTTTTCACCTCCAATTTAGAGGATAAATTTGGAGGTCAAAAACTAACTGGAGTTTGCTGATGCCAAATGTTATTCATTCCTGCATGATGAACTTGGCATAAACAATATAATTATAAACGTTTTCTATATCTTACCTTCCTCGATTTTCACTTCACTTGAAATATCATTATCTCCAAAATCTATTGTTTGTTCATCGCCATAATCAATATTACCTGCACCGAAATCGATATTTTCACCATAATCAATAGTTTCGGTATTTTCACCGAAATCGATATTTTCACCATAATCGATATTATCACCAAAATTGATACCATCAATTGCACCTAAAACATGATACAATCACACTTGATATACGTTCGTGAAATCGGTAGCCTCCTGATGAAGAAACTTTCTTTAAAACGTCGAGACGTTTTCTTACCTTTTTCAGAACCAGAACCATGACCAGACCAGAACCATGACCTGACCAGAACCATGCATGCACTACCCATGCAAGGTTATTTTTATAATAATTTTGAATTTACAGATTATTATTATACAGTTACTGTACCTTCATCTTTAGAAGTTTCACCGGTAATATCCCAGTTTATCTGAAACAAAATTGAATAACACACTCACATTTTAATCTGTCCCATGCAATTGAGATTTTTACGTGTGTTCCCGGCATTAGTTCATTAGAGAAGTTAAGATACAACGGTACCATATACGGGAACGGGTATAGTGTCTTTTTGTTTAGAAACTTGCACTGATGTCTATACATCTTTAATCATTTATATTTTCTACTTCTTCCGATATACAATGGTCTGTTGGTCTACTCGAAACAATGCGTACGGTTATTACGAGTAAACATAACGACATCGTCATCGATGAAAACTGCTTAACAAAGTGACGCTATACCCGTATCCATGACTCGGAACCGCGGGCTATACCTTAACCTCTGTATTAATGCACGGTATTCGTGATATTCGAAACAATTATAGTTTGTCGTTGCGATAAAAATATAGTGTTCAATAACGGCTATATAATAGCAATTAATATTACTCCATTTGAACTAACATGCAACCATATTTATATACACTTTGGTAAAATTGAATCATAGGCCTACCTAATGAGCATAACTCACCTCTGATGATTCTGCATTGTCTGTGTTTTCATTCACCTGGTCTGGATTTATAATGAGCTAAAGACAGTAATAACAATGAAATGAAAATTACAAATAAAATGAAAGTCTTCATAAAAGGTTTGCTTCTTTTGACTGGTCAGTTTTAATAACAGTTTCATCGTAGAGGTTTGTTTCAGATGCTAGAGTGAGATAAATTTCACAGATACCATGGTTTCCAGCCAACTCGTACATGGTTAGGAAATTTGCTCTAACGTTTTTGGTTAATCCAGGAATAAGCTCACCGGCTATCGAACAACATGCTCCTGCAGTCATTCACGTCAACTTTTTATGTAAAAGGGTTACTGGTTTTGATTCGCTAACCTAATAATCTCTTTAACCATGTGTGAAACGTACTTCAGCCAAATGGCTGCTATAAGTGTTGTCAAAATAAATCACTACTATAACTATATACATTTAGAAAGTTACCGTTGGAATATTCCCTGTTTTCCATTGATAAACAGATGTATTTCCATGTTCAATAATATGACATATCACTGGACACAACTCTTTGCTTTGCCGTTCACTTTCATCCTTTCTAGATTAATTTTTTTTTAATTTCAATACAAATAAATGCAGATAGCTAAACCTACGGCTATATATATAAATATATAAATATATAAATCTAGGCAGTCCGAATTGGAGGATTTGAAATGACATCTCATACGAATAAATAAGTACTTAAAGTGGGTTGAATTAATTTTGATCCAGTCCAAGAACTGAATTAATTTTGATCCAGGATCAATATAGGCTACTTCACTAGGTATCCAGTATTATCGTGTGAGCAAAATAAAGCAATATGGTTGGCTAATTTACTCATGAATAATTAATGAGTTTGAGATGCATATGTAAAGATGGTGGCATTAAAGAATAGAATAAAGAAACAATAGCTGTCAAGACGCCGCTGATGCCCCGATTAATCGTTGTGTGTAAACGTACCTTATCTCAACACGCATATTAATTAGGGTAACTTATGGATAATATATGGGTCAAGTTAACGATTACGCTTCTGCGCTGCCATACATAGCGCCAAGATGTACAAGAAAAAGCCTACGGTTTCGTTTGGGTCACCTGTGTTGATTCACCTATTGAAATACACCAGTAGGTTTATGACACCGACTACAACGAAGACGGAAAAGGGAAACAGAAACTCGCATTTTCAACCTCCGTGCTCACGGCTGTCGGAGAGAATATAAGAACCAACGTGAAAAACGGGTAACATATTGAACGTGTAGATTTTCTGAATTTCTGTAAGTATTTGAAAGTATACTTTGGAGTTATAATCCCCAGGTCAATATTTGCAAAGTTCATTTAGACCCTGTCTTCAGTCTTGCAAAATACGACTGCGCCCGCGATCTGGTTTGGGTTGCCTGATCCAATACTACAACTATACATGGCTCACCGAGGAGAAATAAAATCCACAAAAGCAGCATAGTAATATAAAATATCTGTCAATCTTGCAGTCTTGCCACGTATATCATCATAAAGTGTTGGTAAATCTTTCAACAGCAACAGGAGTTCCTGTCTTATGTCAGTACCCTAAAAACATAAAAATCTGCCATTCTGGGTGCTAACAAGAACACTCATTATAAAATAACATGTATATAACGCGTGCTCTGATTGGTCGAAACCCGTGTTTGGATCGGATCAGGCCATCCAAACACGGAAATTTAAAGTAAAAGTTTTTTAAAGTGAAATTTTAACACGGAAAGTGGTTATTTTATAAAACAATTACTTTATGGTTTCCGTGTTTGGATGGCCTGATCCAAACACTTGGGAATGTTGCTCGAGTTAAGAAAAGCGCGCAAAATCACTCGCCTTCGGCTCGTGATTTCGCGCGCTTTTCATAACTCTCGCAACATTCCCGCGTGTTTGGATCAGGCCATCCAAACACGGAAACCATAAAGTAATTGTATAAGATAAAAGGTAAATAAAACCAAACTTATACCATCGACTACTCTGGAAAATTTGTTCGATTTTAATTACGCATTTTTATGTCATGACAATTAGCCTTTCTCACGATGACGAATATCCGCCATTTTTGGGTGGCATCTAATTCTCGTTAACCAATGCAGACAATTAAAACAACGTGAAAAGCAATTTTTCAAAATAAACGAATCATTTACAAAGCAAATTTACCATCATTCGTTCAAAAAATTATAAAAAGGCGCTGTTATGTGGACTTGTCTCGCAGACTTCGGCTGAAAAGCCACCCAAAAATGGCGGCGTGAGAAAGGCTAATTGGACACATTTTTGGACACGTTACAAGTAACTTACACTAATTCCCATCTGTTTGCAAATATGATGATATTTGTCTTTAAAATTATTTGCATTTAATGCGTATTCACTTTCTTTCCTTGTACAATCCTGAAACAGGTGATACATTAAATTAGATTTGAATCTACAGTCAATGCATGATA
Organism: Paramuricea clavata; assembly: GCA_902702795.2. NCBI lineage: Eukaryota > Metazoa > Cnidaria > Anthozoa > Malacalcyonacea > Plexauridae > Paramuricea > Paramuricea clavata. The sequence goes on from CACRXK020009713.1 coordinate 9,216, forward strand.
TTGTGTTTAATTTAACATTGCAATCTATTTCTTCTTTTAGAATAGTCTTTTATTGATAAAGTAGCTTACTCTTTGTGTCTGTTGACTTTTAGCAATTTGTCTTTTTAGTGAAGGAATTTCATAATTAACATTTCTGATGAGCATATGACTCGCTTCAGCTAAAAATAAAAATCCGTACATTTACTGAGTGACAATTACTGTATGCTCTGTAACAAGAAAATATTGTAAGGGGAAATTCGTACATACATGTACATATCCTAAACGATCGATCCAGAAATATTTATTAAACCATTACACTGGTCATTACGATTCTGTACAGGCACACGTGTTTACCCAACATAAGGACGACAGCTATCACAATGAAACAGTTCACCATATAAACTGTATCACAAAAGAAATTAATAATTAACGGATAAAATTACTGGAGATTCAAACGTCGTCCAGGCTCTGTTGACAACAGCGAAATACAATATATTTATGTATTATGTATATATATACAATATTATGTAATGCGAAATACAGTACATATATTTTCATGTCTTATACACAACCAACATTTCAAGCTGTATCAAAGTTATTTTTTCTAACAGCAGGAGCGTAGCCAGCCCCAAACGAGTGTGGGATCTAATGTCTGGCCGTCCGCGGGGGCATGTCCCCCGGAATTTTTCTATATTTTTTAGGGTCTGTGAAACGCTATTTCATGCATTTTAGATATAGTTTTATGATAATCGGAAATTTGGTGTATTCCATGTCACCAGATGAAATCATTAAGAGGTTACGCCCCCCCCCCCCGCCCAGTTTTTCCTCAGTTATGAAAGAAATACAAAATTGATCTTGAAGTTGGGCGGGGGCGGACCCTACGCTTCTGTCTAACAGAGTTGATTAAAATTGGTAAATTCCTTCTATATGAATGAACATCAAGATTTTGGGCATCTCGTTCGATGGAGCTGAATGTATAGATGGTTTATTAGTAGATGGACTGTATAACTCAGTGGTCAGAGCACTGCACCGGAATCGCAAGGCCGTAGGTTGTTCGATTCCAGCCGGAGGGCCTAAAATTTCATTTTTCGCTGCTGCTCCCGGTTAGGTCTATAAGTGCATATATATTTTCGTTCCAAAATTCCATCTACTAATAACATGCAGGTGAACCCGAAAGTGCACCTGCTGTATACAACAGTCAGTAGGGGTGGATCTACTATGGGGGTGCAGGAATGGGGGGCACACCCCACCAAGTGGTGTCTAGCACCACCTAGAGAAGTCCAGCACTACCCTAAAAATGTGCTTGACCATACATTTTCTGCTTTTCGAATAGCGATAAGCGGAACTGTTTATCCTAGCTTTTTACATGTCTTTGTTTTTTGTTCACTTTTGTTTTGGTAATTTAAGGAACTCGCATCCATACACGTCATACTGCATAATTACGTTTATATGAACCTCTTGTTAACTGAGAACGCGGTCACTAATACAGGAAGACCCCCAACGAACCTGTAACCTTGTACGCCGATCTCCGTACATAAACCGCGATGGCCAAGCAGAAAAGATTATCAAGTGAATACACGTCTGTCTAAAACCAACAGACGCGATTCAGAAACTCAGACTTACAGACTGTAGCATAGAACATTCACCATTTAAAAATAAAGTTGCCAGATAATACATCTTCAACTTATTTCACTCGATTATGCAAAATGTGGGTTTTTAATATAATAAACCGTATGCATAATGACGTCACAAGGCTTGATGCCCGCAAGGAATGCTGGTCTTAGTAGTCATCGCCCGGAAAAATTTCGATAGTGGCCATTGTGAATTGTTTAATTTTCCCGGGCGATGACTACTAAGACCAGCATTCCTCGCGGGTATCAAGCCTTATGACGTCATTATGCATAAGGTCTATTCTTGCAATGTATAAAGTTTAACGCTAATGTATCAAAGATAAATTAAATTAACTACCTAAACCCACGTTGTCTGCTTCATAAAGTTGTAATATTTCTAACCAATCCTAAAACATAAAATAAACGTGATCAATATTGTAATACCATCAGCAAATTCAATCAAAATTTCTGCTGGAATAGTTCTACTTCTGTACTGGTGAAAAAAGTACAACGTAGTGATGTACGTTATTGAGGATAATTAACATAAGTTACCAAACTTACATGAGTTATCAATTAGATAGAAGCATCCAACCTATCTACTCTAAATTTCCTATAACATTTGACCCTTCCCAGAGACCCTGTGAAACAGGACAATACTGTAACAGGTTGCCTTTGACCTACAGTGGCAGGCCCACTGTCTAATGCGCCAATGCCAGACGATTTTACTCATCAGGGACTTAAAAATACCTATTACCTTCATTCTTTTAGATGAATATCTTCCAAAAATATTTCTTGTAGCAGATTCTGATATTTTCAATAATTCCACAATTCTTTCACAATGGAAATAATTGATGTCTATAAATATGAAATTACTGTAATTATAATAAAAGTAAATTATGTATACTACTACGACAATTACAATGTTTTTTTTGCAAAACAACAGTGCAAAGGGTAGAGAATACAGAGGGTTTTTTTTAAATAAGTCTTATTTTGCATGTCGAAGTCAAGTCACAACAGCACTGTCTGGTCATTTCTTGCAAGTCCAAGTCACAAGTCATTGACTCCATGTGGTAAGTCAAGTTAAGTAGCATAATGACAGTGACCAAGTCAAGTTGCAATTCTCTACAGTTCATACATTACAAGCTCTACAGCTGTATAGTACATTACAAGCTCTCAATCATACTGTGATACAGTATGCCAGTCTGGCTGCACTTATGGTCACTGTACATTCACTTGGTGAATTGCCAGTGCAATTGTACTGTACATAGGAAAGTTAACCCACTAAAGCATAAACAGATTTTCAGATTTTGCTCGTGGGGGGGGGGGGGGGGGAGGTGCCGAATATTTAGGAGGTGTGCCAAAAATGTGTGCGGAGGTACAGCAGCCAGTGGGGGTAAGGGGGCAAAGCCCCCAGAAAAGTTTAAGATTTTTGGTCTTATTTAGTTCAAAATCCTTGTTTTTAGTATTACTTAGTTCAAAATCTTTACTACCGTACTGTCATTTATCCCAATGCGCATTTAAATTTGTTTCTTTTGGTGGGAGGGAGGGGGGTGCAAATTTCTCTAGGTGGGGTGGGTAAACTTGTTGGACTAGCTGCCACAAAACAAGGCTAGATTTTGGTGGAAATGCTGGGGGAGGTGGAAAACTGTTTAGGGGAGGTGCAGCAATCCTAGCTCATGGATCCCATGGAATGTTAGGGCTTAGAATGTACCCCTGCCCCCATAAACTCAACTAGGTGACATATGCACGCATTCGTGAATTATAACAGTACAACTCATCCAATTTTGCCATTCAATACATTACTACAAAGTTTCTTTCGAAAAACATTCTTACAAACACAAAGAAATGTCAAATTTTAACTTCCACTCCCATTCCCAAGGGGAGGTGCATCACTTTTCAGGGGAGGTGCAAAACGATTTCAGGGGAGGTGTGCACCTCCCCCTACCTCCCCTCAAAATGCTACAAAATATTTTTGAAATTAATAAATTAAAGCGCAAACGTCCCCCATTAACGAGTAAAATTGTCTGGTGTTAGAGTAAAATAATAAAACAGGAAGCATCTGGGTGCATTGGAGTTTAATGGTTAATGTTCAGTAGATATTTACAACTTCATTTACATTTGACTTGCATTGGACAATGGTAACAGGTCATTTCTTGCAAGTTCAAATCAAGTCACAGATCACAAAAATTGTCATTTCCACATCACATGACTCAAGTCTACAACTCTGGTAGTACAGAGCCAGTTTTCCAGTAGGCAAATTTGTTCATACAAACAGAGTTCAATATAATTCTGAAAACTTGGTCTGACATTGTGTCAGACCAATCCATGTTTTGGTTGGACTACTTGGACATGATCGGACACTTAATTATTCTCAATAGGGACATTGTCAGTTGTCACAGTACTAGAAACCAAAACCGTAACAATTAACTACTGGTACCAAGAGTCCAAAACCATATACATATGCATAATGGTTAACAAAATTACACAATATCAGCAACAACTTACTCAGTAACAGTATATATAATGTAAAATTATATTTCTTTTAACACACACGATGACATTGATATAGCATGGATAGTTACGAAGTCCAATTTTGTGATTGTCTAGCAGACGGAATCTTTGTTTGCATGTGTTTTTAAAGATTACAGATTTTGTTAAAAGGACTTGCAACAATAAAGGAAAAAATATTCAAATTAATGAGATAAAACGGTCGGCCATAATGTCCGTGCAGAGTAATTAGTGGACAGCCATATGAGCATTTTGCTCAGCTAATGGCTGACCATTATATTGATCCCTGCACACAAAGCAAATCCAAAACTAATCCATGAGCAGGACGTATGAGGTGCAGGGGGTATGGGCCAATCAGCACTCATCAGTTAACCTACTGCAAGCTACCATACACCACAATTGTTCGTTACTACTTAGTAAAAAACATTGCTGCAATAGAATAGGATCCATTCCAACTTTTCTGTGGTGAATCTTTTCAAACCAATCACACTGCACATTTTTGTATCAAATTAATGTGGAAAGCGGCCTGCTTATAAATATGCCCTTGATTTTCACCTTCCCAGGAGTGTAAATATTTGGGGGGGGGGGATGCCATACCACCAATGTTGGAGAACAGCATTTTTGTAGGGTAAATTTACCAAATACTCAAATAACAAGATACACTGTATTAGTCACTCACAGGCAAAAATATTAACTCATTCTAGAGACTCTAAATTTCGTTTCGTCACATGTGATACGAATGGGGTGCCTCATAATTGTTTTTGTTTTTCCCACACACACACTTTCGTCAGGTAAAACAAACACACACCCCTAATGTTTAAACCCAAGTTACCACCCTGCTTCTTTTATATACAGTACTGTATAAAGAAATACATACAGCTGCCAGAAAGAAGTTGCATAATTTCATCAACTGCTGGCATGTCTTGAATTGCTTCATTAATCTTTTCTCTTATTACAAGAGCTAAATCTTGCCATTTCGATTGACAATGTCGACGGTCAATCAACCATTCTGGAATATGAATTGTGTTGAAGGTTAAATGCTACATATGGAAGACAGGACTAGGCTGGGGCAGTTTATCAGCAAAGAGATAAATAGTTCGTTTTTTGCATCTTTTCGGGAAATTTCAATAACAACATTATCAAAGGGTTTCAACCGTCAAGATGGCAGATAAAAAAGACATGCATTGGTATACTGTATTATGATGTCACTCCACTATTTTTAGATACCACAACAGGATTCATTGCAATCATATCATCAATATTCATCTACCTGTATAGCTGTACGTACTCCTCAATATAATGTACAATAATATGATTATGTTCCTCTTGCCCCTTTTTGTTAAAACTTGTTTGCGGTAGCTTTTAGTGAGCTTGCCGTTAGCGAGGGTCCACAATAGGTTTTTCGGGATGCAGGAATTAGGTTATTTTTCGATCAGGAGGCGGGATATTAAAAAAATATGATGCGAGATTCGGGAATAAAATTTCTTGCGGGATGTGGGATTTTCGCAATTTGTGTCTCGGGATTCGAGATATGAAATCATTGTAAGACGGGATACGGGATTTAAAATACGCTCTTTGACGTATTTGAAGAGTTTTTGAGTCTGAAAAGATTCAACAAAAAATACTCCATTCACGTCTATTTATTGTATTTTGAAATTTGGCCATATTACCGGAAATGACCATCCCTGTCCATAGTAGAAATTATGAAGGAGGGATTTTGTACACGGATCCAGCATCACACTGTGATGCTGTGGTCTAAGAAAGAGGGTGCAGTTGAATGTTTTGCTGGAAACCGTAGCAAAGCTGGAAACCGAGACAGCGTTGTGAGCATGACAGAGTTTTATCAACCAATAGGGCTTTGTGTTGAGTTTAGTTACGTTGTTTACGTTTGCGATGCGCAGACGAGCTGCATCAAAGTAATCACAACCCTTCATAGGATAGCAGATTTTCTAACGACGATCGGTAAAATCTATGCAGCGTTTTCTGTCCATGAGAAGCACCATGCGTTTACAACATTTACCATCGAATCATATCTATCAAATCATCGAATCATGTACCTATCAGACATTTGCGTGAGAACGAGACGTCAATTAGAAAGAATGTGTTAAGACTTCCAAGAACCCTGAATGGTCCTCAAGGTAACGTGGCAGCAAACACAATTGGCTCAGTTGATATGCTCAAACGAGGCTTGGTACGACTGAACAAAATATCTACCGAGTTCGGCTACCAGTCTCTAACCCTTCTTAGCTGCATGACATTGGATGTGGAGAATTTCCATTTAGTGGTGCATCACAAGGCCCCTGTACGCACCGTTCTTCAATGTGCCAGAAATTTTGGGAATGCTGTTCAGGAAAGCCGAAAGCGAACCAATCACTGGGCAGCTTTCTACTATACGAATCCTAAATCCTGGTACCCAGTTTCTGAAAGAGTGTCACGCCTAGCAGCAATTCCACTTATGGAGGCACAGCAACCGACCACCATTTCTCCCCAAGACGCCCAAAATATGAAATGGGCAGACGCGTATGGAACATCTGTGCGACAACGCACCATGAGGCAGGAGACCACAATGTGCACGGCAGGGGCACTCCCAGATTACTTGTACCAACGTCAAATACAACCAGGGGAGCCTGTCATAATTGACAGCCTCGGGAAGGATTCAGAGGCAGAAATCAAGGAAGAGAGAGTCGACGAAGAGGAGGAAATGGGAGGCGTAGAAGTTGATGAGTACGATAAAAGTAGCGATGAAGGCGGCAACGATGAAGTTCAAGAAAAGGTCAAAGAGGAGCGTGCCAATAGTGTTGGAACTTTGGAGCTAGAGGCCAATTTTCTCCTCGGAACTGTCTCTCGATTTGGAATGGCTATCAGATTTAATAATCGACTTATTTTTAAGATGCATCCATGCATGGATTTTCAAGCTATATCTTTGGTTTGCTTTCCCGTACAACGTCATGAAATTTCGCGGTAAAACTGACACTTTCTTCGTCGTCATAGGTTACTAAGCTGCAAGGCGGGATCAGGATTCCACAAAAAACGTTTCGGGATATCGGGAATTTTAGAAAAAATACATCGGGATATCGGGATTGGGGTAGCCTATTGTGGACCCTCGTTAGCGTATTCAAATCAAAATGGTTTACTTTATTGTAAGTGACTGACCAATAAAAGCAATTAGACTGATTATTACATTATCAGTTGACAATCAGAATCGTAAAAGATTGTATATAACTGATTATTATGGAAATAAAACAACTCTTCACTTTAGAGGCCTTAATATGTTCATGAATCATGCAAGAATAGCTTCTTGATATTTATAATGAGATCAAGGATACCAGCTAGGCCTAGGAAGTATTTGCTACGTACACCTATTAAAAGGGTGTATTTCTGAATGTGGAAATAAAGAAATATATAGAGTATAAAACCTAAATACTTACCAAGAAGTTTATTATAGTAAATATCAATTGGCAGACTTTGTTGCTCACTCACTCCTTCATTCTAGAGATGAGTATTATTTTGTGATTAAATTCATCAAATTTCATAAAACGTCGAGATCATATAGCTCTAGCGAAATGCATATATATAATAAAACTATCAAAAAGCTCAAAATACCTGCATTTTCAGACGTTTTTCTCACAGAAAAAATCAAAATATAAAACTTTCTAAATATTTTAGTACACGTTTCTTTGTTTCTGAACATGACAGTACGTAAACAAACGATCAGCGGTACGGTGATAAAAGCTAAATACTTTGTTTAACCACATACTCAAGTCGTCCAAATGGTTCAATTTTTTCCATCCAGCAAACTGATCTGACGTCATTTTCGGAAGATAGAAGAGGTGTTAAATGGCTATTTAACTAACCCAAACCCTACCCCTACTCTAACCTCTAACCCTAACCCTAACCGAATTAATAAAAAAATTAAAAAAAACGACTTTAGAAAATCGATAAGACGGTTTGCCGGATGGGAAAAAGTGCTAACCACGTTGCATTCAGCACAATCAGCAGTCAGTCAGTAAGGCGCATTTATGAAGGGGCGACAAGGCATTTCCAAGGCCCAAGGATGGGGTTCTTGGTCTAGTCGTACGCGCGGTCCGTACGTCTAACAACAAAATGTCACGAAGGGGCCAAATATTTCTGGAGTAAATGAAAATTCTTAAGGCAAGGCATCGCTGAGGGATTTTGTGGAGGTTAGGCCAAATTTTCCCTTTGATCTAGGGCCCTCTGATCTACGGCCCATAGGGCTATGCTTGATAGGATCCCTCAAAAGGGCCCCATCCTTAAACGAGGGCCTATATACAAAAGTAAAACATTTAATAAGTCCTGTTCCACTGAACTGGGCCCTGTTCCCTCTTCCGTCTCAAACAAAAAGCTCGGGCCCTGTCAGGTTGAAGACTCAAGGCAAGTTGACCCTCTGCCTTAGATATAATGGATATATCTATTATTTCCATGCCCTTTGCCCTCCACTGGCTTGGAATCCCTGATGAAGCAATTTTAGAGCACTTTTATCGAGGTAGCCAATCTTTGACTGGCTGACCAAGCGGCCCAAAACTAGTAGCCTGGGGACGAAAATAGATCCTCCAATTATTAAACTCCAAATGGCTTATACAGATCTGTCACGCAAATAATGCTCCATGCTCCACAGGCGACACAAATTTGGAAGGAACGGCGGTCAGCTGGCCTCCCCTGACGAACAGGATCCAGCACGCCACTACTCCCCCTCCCCCTCCAATGTTGTTTACCCAAAGCAGACAGTATAGCACATAGATATAGGAGATCTAGATTGCTAACGCATACCTAGGCGCAGGCGGGGCCTACATGACAAATCCAAGATGGCGGTACAAGAGGGCAAAAAGACTATAGATTCTATTACGAAAATCAAGATTTTTGCATTTTTTGCCGTCGCATTGTTTTGAAACTTATTCGGTCAAATTTTGTGGTAAAGAGAAACGTACCGCGAAGATTTTGAGCATATATATGATTGAATTGGATGAAAACTCGCAAAATTATCCAGCGATAAAAGTTCGTGTGAAATGGTCAGTTGGTCAGTTGGAGCGTTTTATTGCCAGAAATACTGTACTATGTTAACATCTAGTCTTGTGAATGGTGTTTTATACTTGCGTCTTTCATCATCATCTGCTCTGTCCTCATAATTATGAAAAATTCACTGTTATGTACCCCCCCCCCCGTCGCCAAAAAAATTTCGGTCAGTATACCTTTTTAGAGGTCAAAAAAATTTTTCCGGACATAACAAAATTTTTCGGAACATCACACAACTTTTCCAAACAACACAAAATTGACCACAAAATTGACTAAATTTTCGACTAAATTGACTGAATTTTCGACTAAATTGACAGAATTTGTCCCATTTATTTTTATTACAAACCAAAATTGCCCGACTGTTTAT
>CACRXK020009714.1:0-18708 GCA_902702795.2 Paramuricea clavata
GCTATTCTATCATTCCACTGACTATGGTACTGGATTAAAGGTTACTGATTATATGTACTATTTTACCTTGCCCCGTAAATTTCTTAACTCCTCCGTGTTTTTTGCATAAAAATGGGCATGTGGTATGTCATTACATGCATGTACGGAGTGATGTTGGTCTTCTTATACCCTTCACATTCACCAGCAAGTGAGTTGAAGAGGACTATCCAATGTTTAGCCTGCAGCAAAATATATAAAGTAATAGTATACACAGAGTTAAAGTGAAATGTAATCACAATACATTTGAATAAAAAATACCTTTTCAAAAAATGTCTGAATGTATTCATCAGATGGGTCTGATTCACCAAGCATGGTGTAAAGCTCATGAAAGTTCTGAAAATATAAGTCACTTCAACAGGTTAGTAAATTCACATCTATTCATATCAGCATTCATTTGATGATGCTGTACAGTATATTATCAGAATATTATTACCAACCTCCCAAATTTGCACAATTGTGTTACAGCTTTTTGGCTTCAAAATGTCTTTAAGCTTGGGAGGTAGTTCTTTCATGAGAATTTTTTTATCACTTCCCATCAAGCTTGTGAATTCAAAGAGACCGCTAGCTTTGCCGTCAGCATTCTTCTTTTCCCATATGTTAAAAGATATACCACAGCTGGCAATTGCTTGTTTTAAAGCATCCACATGTGCAGTCGTTCTTTGACATGGTGCCTTGTTAAGGTTTTCTTTGTGGTCCCAGGCAACAGCTTCATCAACCAGGTTCTTAGTTAACACATCTGCCAATTGAAAAAAATATGTGCTTGTATAAACTGACAGTAGCATCCTCTTCATTAGATTACTTCTAAAGCCATATCAAGCTGCAATACAACCAAATTTTGCACCCTACCTTATATACTGTAGCTTTTTCTAACATAATTTATTATATGCATCAATGTTCATACCTGTAACTCTGAGCATTAGGTGTAATTCGTCTGGGACAACATGGTCCAGTGAAATGTTCAACAGAGGCCTATGAGCACACGAATACTTGTTATTTTTGGCATTCTCCTTGATGCTTTCTAATGTTCTCTTCAGTGGTTCCTCACAATAATATTTTAGTTCCTTTGACATATCATGTCTAAAATGAAACAAATTAAAAGTTGGAAAAGTAAATTATTATCAGACATCCAGAGCTTTAAATTCATGGAAATTTATGTAGTTCTGCTGACTGGGTGGACATGTTTGCCACAGCCCACATATAAAGATCTCTATTACCTCACCTGTCATGTTTATGAATTAGGCACCAAAGGCATGAAAAATCAGATGTAGCACATTTCATGCCCATTATGATCAGAAGGAACTACAACAACAGAAATTAAAACAATATGAAATATATTGAATTATATAAATAAAGAGAATTATTCTATTCAACAGCAGACAAGGGATAATGTTCGTCATCAAAGTTTCTAGTGAAGAATTAGTATAATTACATAGGTGATTATTGAAAATTCTTAATGCTGATTGGCTGTGCTTGAGGTGATTATTACAAGATAATCACCTAATGCCTATTGTCAGATTTAGGTTCCAAATTTTGCCTTTTCAAACATTTGCACCTAGTACCTATGTAATTATACTAAAACAATTATTCACCTCAGGCTCTGTGAATATTGGAGAATAAAAACCTCGACCTTGTCTCGGTTTTTGTTTACCATTTATTCACTTCGCCTTCAATATATACCTTATAGTCACCCCAAGGTATATCTCAACAGGAATCTGCAAACCATCAATATCAATTTTTCCATCTTGCAAAATCTTGTTCACCTCTGAAAAAAACTCTGAGCAAGATGTTTTAAGGAGATCATAGCTCTCTTCACCTTTAATTACTGCCACTGTATGATTCCCTAAATGTAAACAAGGGGGTATAAATCAACATGGTTTTTTCGAAACCAGTTTGGTATAGCACAGGGTATTGGAAAAATTTGCAACAAGTGGTCAAACAGAATATTAAGCGTACTATCATATCATTATGGTAACAACACTTAACTTAAGGTCTGCTGACTCACCCTTAGATGACATGACATCATCGTTGTCCAGTAGTGAAAAGGACATGATAACGAAATTTGTGAGCCTGGTCATCTGTGCTCCGTCTCCACTAATTTTTACTTTTAGCTTGTTAGTGGGGTCCTTAAGGAATTCAGCCAAGTCAATCTAAAAAAGAAACAAGACAAATTAGCATAATCATTAACTGGCAAGATCCAACCCTTGATGAGTAAATTTGTCTTGGGTCAGACACACACAGATACAGTGAGATACAAAAGTAAGGTAAATTAGGGCATAATTCCTGTAAATAGTTTTATACACTTTATCCTTGTGATATTAACAAAGAATCTAGCAGTATGGGAATTTCTGGACATGTTAAAAATTGAATTAACCTGGTAGTCTGCAACTCTCCCTAATAATTAAAATTGGCATTAGACATGGTAAACTTTAGAGCTACCGTGTAGCAGGGCCGTCGGAAGGAATCACCGATGGGGGGTGGGGGGTTAATAGAAATCAATATATGACATCATGTTTTGATGTGATACCATTGTTCTAGGTGATTATATTGACTGGCCTGTGTAGCGTGTACTTCTGACCAGCCTGTGTAGGGTGCATTTGGGCACATTGCAGCCTAAGGGGGTAACCTAAAATATCAGTACATCCTTCAGTATCATACCTGCTTTTTTATCTGCTCCTGTAACTCTCTCTTGAAATCAAGCTGTGCTCCATCGGCTTTTCCAGGAGTTCTTGAAATATGACAAAGCTGGTCCATAGCATGTTTGCACTGTTTCACAAGGTATGACCTTGGTAGCTGTTCACCACCGTCCATCATCGTTAGCTCATGATAGGCTGCCTCCCCGATGCAAAATTTATCTGTTATAAACAGAATCTGTTGAATTTTCTCTTGGTCGTCTTCTGGTAAATCCTTGAAGGATCTTTTTTCCTGAGCTTGGTATTTATACTCCAATGGGTGACATTTTCCATCATCGTCTTGGAAGGTCACAGAGCTAAGCTTTAAACCAAATGTTTCAGTAAACCACAAGGCTGTCTGCACTTTAGTCTTCAGTTCTTGGATCTTACGGCGCTGTTGCCTTTCCTTTAAATCTGGTATTTTCTTACCCAAATTTTCAAACTTTGACAGCTCTTCTATCTTTTCAACATACTCGTAGAGGTGCAAATTTTCAGCCTTCAGTGTTTCCAAGTTATCACTGTATTCCATAGCATTCTCTTCTGCACATTTTCGTGAGGTCTTTTCTTGTAATAAACTCTGATATAAATTTTCACAGCGCTTCTGCAGATTATCACGCTCCTTCTCCACCAGCGTAACCTTTTCACTAGCTATGGACAACTTTTCTTCTGCGTGATAGAAGTTCTCCAGTTCGTGCCACCGTACACTGAAATTTCGTTCGGCAGAGGCGATCGTTTCATATTTTCTGCCGCTTTTTCCTTTAAGATACCCGCGTACTTTTGAACATAGATTAAGTAAACGGGTTTCCATTTGATTTGTAGATTTGACTTTGTTGGGCATTCCATTTGATTTCAAAGTTGAATTGAGAATATCGACGTACGAAACACCGGGAATGGTGTTCTTCAATTCGTCCCAATTCTTGATGCATCTGTTCGTCAATTTAATGTTGAAGGCTAATTCTTCACTGCTAATACAGCTCCTTTGAATATATTGTGGGGAAAAGCATTGGTGGACTCCGATGTCATTTACATATTTTTGAATACTGTACAAATCTAACTCGTCCGACATAGTTTTGCAAATGTTCGCGGGTTTTTTGTATAATTTGTTTGGCAATCCGACACCGGAAGTAAACAATCATTTAAATAAATCTGCTGACCAAAGGGACAGCTGTATCATAATCCCAGATTGGTGAAAAGAGCTTTTCCTCCTGAACATTTTGACACCAAATACGCTATATGTCGTTAAATATTTTGAGAGAAAAGCGTGAAAGTTTGATAGTAACGCACAAACAAGAAGTAGCAAAACGCAGTGCTCGCTACTTTTCATTTTAAAGATGGAATTTACAAAACAACCCATCTTAAAACCGAAAAAGGAAATACTTTTGGAGCACTGGATAGCTGAATAACTGTTGATCAGAGGGAACTCCATAGCTACTGTAAGAATTAATTTGGGTAATATTGACACGGTAAGTGAGAACGGAACAATCGCTTAATGAAATGAGGTTGTCAAACCTGATTGAAGAGAATAACAAGCGACATATGCGAAAATAATGAGCCTTAGTTGCTCAAAAAATATACGAAATGGAACGGTACCCACTACTAATTTCAATGTTATTTACCTTTAGACAGGGCCAAAAGACTTCCATAAAATATAAACGATTTGGGTAATTTATATAAATGAATGAAATAGATTTATATTTGATATTATTTCGTTAGTTCATATTAATTATCAGGAAAAATGTTTATTATTTTATTTTGCAAATGGTCGGTCTGCTGACGTACTGCGGGCTCGCGCGACCTATATTTCTGGCCATGTATATTTATAAAACTTCAAGCAATTTGAAATTCACAAGTAAACAAAAAACGTTTAATATATATTAACATGCAAAACTACAAGGAACTTATTATATCAACTATATTATAACTGCAGACGAAAAATGCAAGTGTGGAAAACACTATATTTTGTTTAAATATACTCTAACAAAATAATAAAACCCAATTACAGCAAGATATAATGTTTTCCACACTTGCATTTTTCGTCTTATACAATCTATAAAACATGTAACTCGATATTAACAACAACAACAAACTTGTCCAGACATAGGTTGCAACTTCACCAACTTGCAAGATAAAATAGCTATGTAAAATAGTCATATGTTTACCACTTTTAAGTTGCGATACATTGTTCGTGTCCAGATTAACTAGACGTTTTAGGTGTATTGAACAACAAAACTTATAATCTAAGAGAATGAATATAAACTTGATCCATAGCTAACAACAACACAGTCAAAGAGTTATGTCTTTACCATATTTTCCTGTTCATATCCAGACATAGTTCTTACTGGCCAACTACTTTCATTTCCACAACCAACTTGTCCGTTGATAATATCTTGAACGAAACTTTCTTGATTAAAAGAAGCGTATCCGTAATCATGTTGCGTGACAGCTGGCCAACATTTGACTCAGAAATATTGTAATTTTCCGTTTCTGCGACCGATTGGAACATCACGTTCAGCACATTCTCTTGGCAATAAAACCGACCCAAATTTTTCACCACTTTCATCAACAATGATAACACTCCCGGAAACAGTCGAATCCAAGTTCTCTTTCAGCATTCTTAGTTTGCATGGTGAATAATCGATAAATTCACCATCGTCGTCGCTGTCGTCGGCGGATGCAAGTCCATTTTTGCAGTTCATGCAAAGAAAAAACTTGTTGACGTCAACTGCCACTATTCGGCCAGTAACATCTTGTGTTTCTTTCTTCTTTGGTTTTAGCTGTTCCGAGGCCGCTGAACTTTCGACGGACAAGCTTACATCTTCGCATATCGTGACCGTACAATCCTTTGTCCCATTCAAGCATTTTCTTTTATACAAGCCGACCTTCAGGTTGGACCACACGTATGACTTTTGGTCACAAACATGAGGAATCGTATCCTCCCAAATGGTGGCTATAATTGCTCCAGTGGAATCAGCTAACACTATCTCGCATTTTGTAAGCTCCTTTCTCATGCTGCGCGAGTACACAGTTTCCATTTCCCCTTTCCAAACGACTTTGGCTTTTACTGACACAATGTCGCCAGTTGTCATTGTATCATATTTGTCCTGCACTGTGAGTTGTTTATTGGGTTCTGACATGTCTGCCCATGGAAACGTCGAGTTCTTCGTCACCATTATCTTGGATTGATTGGTCAGCTTATATTCTGTGGAGTCAGGCTCGAACAGTTTTCGTTTCTGTGGGCTAACGTTCAACAACCGAACTGGTGATTTGCATTCTTCCTTTTCTTTAATTGCATCACGCTTTTCAGGAGAAAAGCATACAGCTCGCCGTTTTTCGTCCCTCTCCTGGATTTTAAAATCAAAATAACGGACCCCTGATGGTGAACTCTTGACCTCAGACACTGCATGAAAGTAACCGTCTACATTTGCTAACTTTTTCCCTTCGCTTGATCTGCTTGCCATTTTTATCAACCACGCACATATATTAAAACTAATTCAAGCGTGACACTCCTGACTGAGACAAAAGCTGAAACTACAGAATAACTCAATAACATTCTTGCATCATTGCATGGTGCTTATATAGCTATCACGTGATATTGTCACAGGGAAAAATCCCGGGAAATTACGGGAATTTAACATGGCATGAACATTGCCTGCACGTGATCATAAATCACGCGGATATATAAAATATTTTAAAAACTTTATACTTCAAAATTACGGAAATAATGTTAATGTAAATACTGATCTACAACACCTTCGGTACAAAATTGGTTTAGGATGCTTAAAGCATGTTCATTTTTAGTGATTTTAAATGTCCTTGGTGAGATTACTCTCAGTACTCTTACTGTAAGAGATCACGTGATAAGCTTCCGTAAACATGTCATGTTATCACATGATGCCGACGTCAGCTAAAAATCAGGCTAAAAATAACACCAGACAGAGCTTTCACGTTTATAAGGATTTCTCCTTGAAAACAGGAATTTTGCCAGCCTCGTTGAATTTTCCATAGTTTCAAGGCTTTTTTAATTTGATTTTTCAAATAAATTTAACCTTAGTATGAACATTTAGACAGTCGTGACTGGTGTTTCTGGGACTCAAATATAATTTTTTATAAATGAAGTTATTAAATTGAGTTTAAAACCGAGTTTGTACAAACTGAAGGAATTTTTGGGAAAATATAAGGAATTTCATAACTCATGGCAAGGATTTCCAAAAATTGTTCGTCTGACCACAGATTTTACCCCTGCACTGCCACTTGAAATTTGGATTTTGCCGGGACACAGTCTAAATAGTATATACTTTCGTATTTTCTGTAAACTGTAATGAAATATGCCTTTGATTTCTCCTACTTTTGGTAAACGTAATCCCTTAAATCGCGAGGGATATTCAAGTCGAAGCGAAAGGCCTGTCGACCAACGAGTCGAGGATAATCCCTCGAATCGCCAGGGAGCTTCGGGTAGAAGCAAAAGGCGACCAGGTAGCGACTGTGCTATCGACACAACCTTGACTCATCAGGTTAGCATTTCTGATGCAAAAGACGAGGAGATATCAACAAATATCGCCACAAACCACATTCACAGGTTTACCACAACGGTGCAAAAATGTGAATCAAACTATCAAACAAATTCAAATCAGCAAAACATCCTCAAACAAAACTTATCCAACAAGTTAACAAATATGTACACAAATCGTCAGTCAATTGCTGGTAAATGTTGCTTAAACCTAAAATGTCACACAAGTAACAGTACTGTAAACCAAGATCGTTGTCATGTAGGCTACGTAAAAAAGGCACGAGATCGCGACATTCACTGTTTTATTCTGATAACAAACAGGCGTTACAGACCTGTTGTCAGTTTCGCTATCATCAACATCGTCATCGTGACCATGAGCCCAGTAGAATTTCAGTGAAACAGTTACGCCGAAAATTAAAATTAATTAAAAAATGTCAATTATTATTTAAAAAATGTATTATAGTTAAAAACAATAATAGGCATAGGCTCAAAGGTTCTGTACCTAGATCTTCTCAACTTCATAATATTGTACGGAATTGTCGGAATAAACATATTAACCAAATGACTTTACGGTGTTATCCTGATCTTACCTGTACAATGTCAATGTTGACTAAAAAAAACGGACACAGAACAAAGTTAACGGCAAAACATATCAGATTGAGTGCTCCACACTTTTATAATTCAGGCACTAGCCGTGATCTAAATTTTCTACACGAGTACAAAAATAATAATCACATGAAAAATGTCTGTCGATTTGCATTATGTAACGATATTGAGACAAATCCTGGACTGGCCATATTCCATATTGATCCTAGCAAGACAGTAAGTGCGCCTTATAATCAGGGTAATCAAATTATGTTTGGCGAAACAGCAGGGCAACAATGTTTGGCCATGTGTTTGTGTGCTCTTATATACAACAAAAGATAGGAGATCACCGCAAGACCTCATTCAAGTAATGAATATTGGCAATGAACTGTACTCAAAATTGTCACATTTAGCAAGACAATCATTTCTAATGTTTAGTGAGTTACCTTCTTATCTCACTGTATTTGACACAGTGAAAGCTATAGCGGTACAGTAATTGGAGACTGTTGCATTGAAGGGTATCAATACTGTGTACCATTTCATAGAGCATTTGAATTACTATTCACTGAAGGCTATACTGCATTTATATTAACAATTGACTCCAATGCTGTTTGCGTATACTCAAGCATTGAGGGCAAATTTAAAATTTTTTATTCCCATTCAAGAGATAAATATATGGCAGAAGTCACCCACTAGGTACATGTGTACTGTTAGAAGCAGAAAGTATCAACAATGTTATTCAACATTTTCAATCTTTATGTAGTGAAAATAGTCAATTTGAGCAGAAAGCAGTAGTTATTGAAGAACTAGAACAAGTCAATGCCAGTGGCAGTGTTGAAATGAACGTAACAGACAGTATTGGAAGTATGGCTGATCTATTGGATACTTTCTCACAAGAAAGTCAAATTACTGACAGCTCATACCCGTGTAAACAATGCTCAGCAATTTCACTGTATTCAATTTGTTACTCTATTATTAAACCAAGTAATTACTGGGATTCAAAAACAGTAGCTGCAGTTGTTTATTTTGGCACTGCTTTGTATAACAAAACTGGTACAAATACATCGAGTAATCTACCTAAAGGAATTGAGATATGTGGAACTGAAGTACATGTTAAGTTTCAAGCTAATTATCAAGGAAAAGTGAATGTAGAGACAGAAAGACAAAAGATCATTGAAAGTCTTATATGCCATAAGCATGGAATCACAGGTTTTTAATTTGGCTTGGAGGATATTGTATGTCTTGCATTTTTCAAGAAACATCAAAGAATAAATCGTACTCAATATTAGCATACGATGACAATAATACCTCACCAACTGCAGCTGCGCACTTTGTGAAGAATATAGGTGATAAGAAAACTCTAGTTGATGTTATCTTTAACTTAGCACATACAAAAATTAAGGAGGAAGTTATTTATTATGAAATTCAATATTTGTCTTGCTCTTCTCGAGTGACAGACAGTGAAAGAAAAAGCACTGTCAGAAGACACAACCGGAAATACAATAATCAAATAATGGCACAGGCCAAAAAGGATCAAAAGCTTGAAATGAGGCGAACGAGACGACATCTTACATGTAAACACTTAAATCAGGATTACAGAATTATTGATAACCAAAAAAAGAAAAAAATATTAGAAAGTAAAAGAGCGAAATACCAAGCTTTGGACGAAACAAGCAAACAGGAATTGTTAAAAAAAGAGAGGAATCATTACAAGGAACGGAAACAAAAATTATTAAAAAACAAAAGAACGAAATACCAAACTTTGGACGAAACAAGCAAACAGGAATTGCTAAAAAAACAGAGGAATCATTACAAGGAACGGAAACAAAAATTATTAGAAAACAAAAGTGCGAAATACCAAACTTTAAATGAAACAAGCAAACAAGAATTGCTAACAAAAAATATGAACTCTTACAAAATAATGGAAGAGGTACAAAATAAAAAAATATTAGAAAGTGAAAGAGAGAAATAACAGGCAATGGATCAACCAAGTAAAAATGAGTTGGTTTCAATACATTCCAACGAAATCATGGAAAAGCACATGTCATTGGATGAAAATCAAAAAACAGTTGTGCTGAATAAAGAGAACGAAAAGTGCTTGGAAAAGATATCTCAACTTCAAGACATTGAAGCGTGCATTACAGTATTTCAAAAGAAGATCAAAGCTGGACCATTTCATATATGTTGTGTGTGTAACCGAACATTGTATAAAAAGTCTGTACTGATCTTACAAAAAGAGAAATATCCTTGCCAAGATTGTTTTGTTATTCAACCTTCTTTTGATTGCAAAGAGTACATCTGCAAAACTTGTCACTCTAAATTAATAAAAGGTCAGCAGCCCTGTCAAGCCGTGATTAATAATTTGTTTGTTGATGAAACCCCAGTGGAGCTTGCTACATTAGAGAAACTTGAACAAATTCTTATTGCACAGAGAATAGTTTTTGAAAAAATTGTAGTAATGCCGAAAGGACAACAAAGAAAAATTAAAGGTGCAATATGCAATGTGCCAGTTGAATGTAGTCAAATGTGCAATGTTCTTCCCAGACCACCTGACAGATCTGGGATAATTTTACTTAAATTAAAAAGGAAATTTCAATTTAGAGGTCATGTTTACTTCCAAGCAGTTCGCCCTCAGATTGTAATTAATGCATTAAACTGGCTTGTCGCAAACAATCCTTTATACAAAAATATTCAAATTAATTGTGCGATTATCAGCTCAGATTTGACAAATTTGAACTGTCCTGCAACTGATCAAGAAAATACAGACGAACCATCACAATCACAAACACAAACAAATGCTATTAAAAAAGTGATCGATGACGAGCCTGAAGAGCACGACGATCCATTAAATGAACACCGCTCAGCTGCAAGTGAAACATGTCTTCAATCCATTTTGCCAAATTATCCAGTTAGTGTTGAAAATACAGACTGTGATAATTCAACAGGAAGAGAGGTTTTCAACATTGCACCTGGTGAAGGTAAACACCCTGTATCAATGATGACTGATAAACTTTGTGAGGAACTTTCATTTCCAGTGCTATTTCCCAAAGGAAGATTTGGCTACACTGCTGAACGAGACATGAAGTTATCTCCAATAAAGTATTTCAATGCTCGACTCTTGCATTACAGTGGAAAATTTGCGACTAATCCAGAGTATCTCTTCTATGCCCAGTTCATTATGGGACAAAAAAAGATATCTGATAGTATTAACATAGCTTTAAAAAAAGTACATGGTCAGTCAGTCACAGCATCACAAGTAAAATCAAACAGTCAAGCTTTTCAAAATCTTCTTTTGCAAGATCAAGCATATTTGTTTTTACGACAAATTCCCGGCTCACCTCCTTACTGGCAAAAATTCATGTATGAAGTGGTAGCAATGGTTAAACAGCTGGGAATACCAACATGGTTCATGACATTATCGTGTGCAGATTTAAGGTGGCCTGAGCTATTTCAGATTATCGCTAAAACAAAAGGAAATGACTTAACAGATGAAGAAGTAGAGGCACTATCCTATCATGAACGATGTTCAATGCTTAATTTAAGTCCAGTTATTGTCGCAAAACATTTTCAATACCGAGTCGAAACATTATTCAGAGACGTTTTGCTCACAAATACAAACCCAATTGGTATAGTGAATTTCAAATGAGAGGTTCACCACATTTACACGCCTTAATATGGACATCTGACTGTCCAGAATTAACGAGCAATACAAAAGATGCGTACATTGATTACATTGACCGAAATGTACAAGCATACCTACCAGACAAAGAAACAGATCCTCAACTTTATGATTTAGTAAAAACATACCAGACCCATAATCGCAGTAAAACCTGTAGAAAATATAAGAATGTTGCATGCAGATTTAACTTTGGACACTTTTTTACAGACCAAACAATTGTTGCTGAACCTTTAGCTGAAGATATGGATGACGAGATTAAGTCGAATATTCTTACAAGAAGACAAGAAATATTGTCTAAAGTTACACAGAAAATTGACAATGTGCTAAACCCAAGCAAACCTACATATGAGGGCACATGCGACTCCAAATGACATTTTAAATGATATAGGTATTACAGAACAAGATTATCAATGGGCTATATCAATATCTCCAGATTCTGACTACGAATTGCACCTCAAAAGACCATTAGACAGTTGTTTTATCAACAATTATTTTATTGCTGAGTTAAAAGGCTTTGCCGCAAATGTTGACTTGCAGCTTGTGTTTAATCATTATAAGTGTATCACATACGTCAGTTCTTACTTTACAAAGGATGAAACTGAATGTTCTCAAGCCATAATAAATGCAGCAAAAGAAGCTAAAGAAGCTAATTTAAGTGTAAGAGATGGACTGAGAAAAATAGGTGCAGCTTTTCTTTCAACTTGTGAAGTCAGTGCTCAAGAGTGCATTTACCGATGCATGCCTGAACTCTGGTTAAGAAAATATTCCTGAAAACCCTTTTTGTTAGCACAGATTTTCCTGAAAATCGCATAAGAGTAGCAAAGACTCAACGGGAACTCGATGAGTTAGATGATGATAGTACTGACATTTTTAAGTCTAATATCATTGTTCGTTACAGTTACAGACCAAAAACCATTCCTGTCATTAATAATATGTGTTTGTCACTATTTGCCGCACACTATTTCAAAGATTACAAAACTGATTTTGATGAGGTATCTGATTCTCAACCTGAAGTGCTTTGCGACGATCTGATTGAATCCAAAAATATCGAGAATTTTAGCACAGGACTTCCCGATAGAATAAAACTTACGAACAGCAAAGAAATAATGAAGTGCAGAAAAGTGAAAGCCGTTATACGATATCACACTCCAAACAAAAGAAAGGAACCTGAAAAATACTTTCACCACCTTCTTATGACCAGGAAAATGAAGACTTGAGACAAAGTTTGCCTGACGATTCGGATGAAACAGACTCATTTAACAAATCGTTGCCCCAACATCTTACATCAAATCCTGAATCGGTTCAACCATCCTCGGGAATAATTGTTACAATCAACCATCAGATGTAAGTGATGACGATCTTCGGGAAACGGTTAGATCTTTGAACAACGAACAACATTATACATATGATCAAATTCTTTCCTGGTGTAGAAGTAAAATGGCAAATCTAAACACTCTTAAACCTTCTCAAGTAGATCCGATACATGTTTTTGTCACTGGAGGTGGAGGTGCAGGTAAATCACACCTAATTAGAGCTATATATCATAGTGTTACCAAAACATTCAGACATGCCCCTGCTAATCCTGAATTACCGTCTGTTTTGCTGACAGCTCCAACCGGTGTAGCTGCCATAAATATTAACGGAACAACCGTACACAGTGCTCTGGCAATTCCAAGAGAATGCGGCAATAATGTCCCTGCAATGTCTGATCAGAAAAGAATGCAGATGAGACTGTCCTTGGCTGAATTGAAACTAATCATAATTGATGAAATTTCAATGGTCTCAAACATGAGTTTGCTTCATATTCATCAAAGATTGAAAGAGATATTTGCTACACCTAGTAGTGAACTTTTTGCGGGAATTAGCATACTTGCAGTCGGCGACTTCTACCAGCTACCACCAATTCGAAGTGGAACAGCCTTTTCGAATTACAAGAATGATTCATTTAATCTCTGCCATCCATGGCATGTATTTAAAATGACTGAACTAGAACAGATAATGCGACAAAAAGATGACCTCGCTTTCACTCAACTATTAAACAGAGTGCGCACTGCATCACACAGATGATGACCTAAGGTGTATTGAATCCAGAGCAATAACTCCAGGTGATGAGAATTATCCATCAGACGTACGCTTTACATATTTTTGCACAAAATGCACCAGTACATGAATACAATATTGATCGCTCAGAACAAATTCAATCACTACAATACATACTGAAAGCTTTAGATCAATTCCCTCCTCATGTTAGAAAACAGGATATCGAAAAAGTGTTATCTAAAGGAAGATCCAAAACTGGAGGACTTGACACTGAAATTGTAATCAAAGAAAATGCACGAGTTATGCTCACGACGAATGTCGATATCAGTGATCGATTAATCAATGGCCAGTTAGGCACAGTAATCAGAGTTACTGTTGACAATACTAGCAATAAACCCTCTACTATTTTTGTTAAATTTGATGACTGTAATGCTGGAGCTTCCGCTATTCGAAAATCATCCAGTTCTTTTGCAAGAGATAATCATGCTGTCCCTGTTCAACCTGTCTTAGTGAGAATTAAAGTCAGGCCTGGAAAACCATCATCTCCAGAGATACAAAGATTGCAGTTTCCTTTAACTCTCGCATGGGCTTGCACGTACTGTGCATAAAGTACAAGGATTAACTCTCGATAACATTGTCGTCAGTTTTGATTTAAAAAGACGAAAGTGTTTTAATTTTGGTCAAGTGTATGTAGCACTAAGTCGAGCAACATCTTTAAAAGGCTTGCACATTTTGGGAACTCTTGAAAGTAAACACATCCGAGCCAATCCCAAAGTCCAGGAAGAATATGAAAGATTGCGTGAAATTTCCAGCTTCCACAAAGCAACAGATATATGTCACAACGAATCTCTATCTATTTGTATCTTAAATATAAGATCACTTCAGAAACACAGTCGTGACTTAAGTAGTGATCCAATCTTGTCAAAATGTGATGTACTCACCCTTACTGAGACACAGCTTTTGTGCAACATACCAAATGATGAAATGAGCTTAATTCTTAAGGATTTCTCTTTGCATAGACAAGACCATGCTTTTGATAAGTTCTTAAGTTTGGCCATTTGCTACAAAGAAACTATTACACTGTGTGAAACAGAATATTTTAGTTCAATAAATGGTTTAAAATTTTCAATTAACCTCTCACGTGAGAATATTTTATCGTGTCTATTACTTTATCGTAAGCACGGAGTTAACATTCAGCAGTTCATATCTTGCCTAGACTACATAATCAGAAGCTGTAATTTCGACCTTATATTTGGAGATTTTAATATTGATTACTTCAATGAAAAGACTATTTCTTCATTGAAAGAGCTCACCGAATCTTTAAATTACGTGCAACTTGTAAATAAACCAACATTTGTTTCATCTGGAAGTCTCCTCGACCACGTTTATGTAAAACAGTCAATGAGCAGCAAAATAGAAGCAAACATTGTAAGTGTATATTATTCTGATCACGAGGCCTTTAAGGTAACTATAAACTTTTAGTACGTACTTTACATAATGTCAATTTGCTTTTAATATGCACACGAAATGAACCGGTACAGTATATTAACAACCAACTTCATAACATTTCAACCATGCACAGTCGCATATAGAATCAGTATAGCTGTGCTATTAAAATGGATAAATTAGTTGATGCATAAAAATTGTTGGAATCTCTCAAATACGAAGCCAGTCAACAAGGAGACTGGCATGGCCATGGGGATTCTGGTACATGGATTCCCAAGAAGTGACTTGAGGAGTCTCCTACAATTTCATGCAAAGAAGGTATGTGCAGCAATTTTTGAATATACTTACTAGAAATAAAATCTTCACTAATTAGACAGTTAAGTAGCTACACTCAATTTTGTATAACCCAGAATGTCTTATAATTACATTTTTTAGAATGAAAAGGTCAAGGTTGAGACAGTTCAAAAAATTCTCACCGTTACAAGTAAGCTGTACAGGTATGTCTAAATATTGCTTTCATCAGTTTCTTGTTTAATAGTGTTCGTATATTTCGGTTGCGTCGAATGCAATTCAAACAATAGATAATGAAACTTAATGAGGTTTATCATCTCATTATCTATTGTCTTAATTGTATTCGAGGCGACCAAAATTGACGTATAGAGCGTTTGCACTCATTCACCAGGGACCAACTGAACAAAGCCATAGCGGCCATGTTGGTGTTCCAGGTTTCTAATTAAAATTCTTTTGAATTGGAACACAACATGGCGGCTGTGACGTCATGTGCAAACGCTCTATAAAACGGGTCTTAGACAAGGTCAAGATTATTTTTCATTTGTTGTTAGGTTATTTTTTATTTTTCACACAAACATTTTATAACAAACTTCTTTCTTTTGCAGCCGGAAAAGTTCAACACAGAAAAGAAATAATTGCCATAACGTAAACAATGTTGATACAATATCTCTGATACCTGGAATACAACGCTGTTGCAACCGTCCGGAATGGAACTGTGACTGTGTTTATTGCATCACTACTGTTTTGTTTACACTGTTCATGTGTTTCCACTGGACATCACTACTCACATATACACATTGTAGCTACTGATACTGCTTAATACTGCAACTGGAACGAAATTCATGGGTGTCCTGATGTGCTAGCTGCTATGATGATCGGCATATCTATTGGCTTACAAGAACTTTCCACATTTGGGTTGTTTAGATGCAAGATTTGTTTAAAAAGTTACAAGAACTTGTCGCAATATATAAATGCAGCTCAAATCCAAACTATGTGCATTTGTAGTGATTGTTTGAAAACATTTGGTTCAAACTACACATACCGAATCACTGTTTTTATAAAAAAATCTATCGTACTTTATGGAATTTCGACGTGTATCTCTTCTTGCGTATGTTGCAAGCTGAACTGTCTCTTCATATTTCGTTTCATCTCATTGTATCCTCAGTAAAATCTTATTCGAAACTGTGTTTAAGAGCTCATAATTATCTGTATTGCTGTAGAAAAATAGAAATATATTGACGTAAAACGTATCCATACCAAATACACGGAGCGAGAAAACTATACTTTGACCACAACGTACACTCGATTCGTACAGACGTGTGTTTTTGAGCTCCTCTCAATTATGTGTTCTACAACAGTTAGCAACGTATTGTACGGCTATTTTGGCCTTAATAAAAGTAAATTGAAATGGTCAGGAACTTTGGAAGACCTTAAAGCATTTGTCCTCACGGAAATTAGTGAAGAAATAGCCGAAAATACATCATGGCGTTCACCGAGCGGCGGGACATGGCAGTTTGATTCTAAGATGCTATCAGTTACATGGCATAGTAAAAGTGAAAATATTTACTTCAAAGGTGAAAAGGGCGGCGATCTCACCACACGAGTATATTCCTACGTAAATCTGGGGCTCGGGGAGAGTCATGTCAAACGGTGGTGAGTGGAAGTCCTACAGAAACCGAGCTAGCAAAGTCCATCGAAAGTCTGTTAGCTAGCAAGAATGAACATATGAATGATATTAATAAAACTAAAGATATGCCAACTAGTGTTGTTGTCAATTTTGTTGTTTTTGCAGTCGTAATTTTGGATTTTTTACATAATTTTTGGACGTCGACTATTTTTTTCAAAGATGTGCAGTCTGTACAAGTTATCCTTGTTCGCTAAAGACAATAAACCTAGATAAATATCGGCAAAGACGATATTTGAAGCCAGTTGAGACGAGCTGACAGCCTCGGACGGGTAAAATATAATATTTCACAGTTAGTGAGTTCTCGAGAACCTGAAATACTGTAAATATTTCGTGAAAAATTGGGATATCATTATATTTAAATACGATGGATAATGCTTTCAAGTTTTTGTTGCAGAAAAGTCGTGGACTTTATAATATAGTTTCATTTATTTTTATTAAATATGGCTGATATGTTATATAAATGGTTACAAATATTTCGCATGCTATAGTATATTAAAGCTAGCTCTTTGTATCTTGATATTTGTATCTAGCAGTATGAAACCATACATGTATCAGTATTTTGTGTATATTTACTAACTTTATACATGGAGCTTTTGTGGGGAATACAATGTGCATGATGTCATTTGTAGGAAGAACACAGTTCAACTAATGTGGAACACAGATGGCATTGTAGTTACTGTCTTCTCTGATAGTGTTTTGATAAAATTGCAATGAGGGGCTTGACACTTTATTTTTATCAAAGCTAGGGCATGCCCAGTGCCCACTCATTGCCACACTTAATCCCTCCCTTTCAATTTCAAGTGAGAAAATAAAAAAAAATCAATTTTCAATATTTTCTACAGGCCTACTAGGTCATTGTGATGAATCGAAATATTTGAGGAAAACTATATAACAATTTTACCAATGACCAGTCCCATATTTTACTGATTAGAATTCCTTTTTCTGATTTTATCAACAATCTTAGCAGAAAATTGGGGTGCACAGCCCCCTGCCCCACCCACAAGGTACACCCTGAGTTAAGCCATACTGTACTTCAGACACCCTTGGCTTCAAATTCAGTATTGTTTGACATAAACACGCCGCCGATTGGTTCGCAGATGACATCAACGCTGATGCTCTTGAACTGGAGATGAAATTAATTCGTTCCTCGAAGATGATCAAAGATATCCTGGCCAAGGAAACGAAAGAACGAAAGCCGTCTTTGGTTGATTTATACCGCGAACTTCTTCAAGAACCCGAATGCTTCCCCAAGAGTGATATTGAAAAACCCGAAGATACATCAACTAAAGAAGGTAATCCTGTGAAGGCTTCAAATCGACATCTTGATTTCAGTAACAGTATTGTTCATGAAGCCCAAAGTTCAAAGGAAGAAACGAACACAAACTTGTCAACAAGTGCAAATTTGCATAAAGAACCAATGAATTTGTATAGAGTGCCTCATTCCTATATTCCTTTGGGAGACCGGAACAAAAACTATAATCCGGAGTTTGAAATCGGAGCATTGAAATTTAAGCTGGAGAGCTTTGCTGAGAACGTCAACAGCAAATTTCAAGCTCTTACAAAAGAAGTGGCTGACATTAAAGAAAATAAAGTTTATTCGATTATAATTCTCGAGAACACTGTCCATGAATTAAAGAAAGGGAAATATGACCTAATCAAAGCTAACAACGACTTAAGAGAGAAGAACGAAGTATTACATAAAAAAATTTCGGATTTTAATTCGACAGTACAAAGATTGGAAGATGAGAAGCAGAGTCTAATCACA
>CACRXK020009715.1:7190-18708 GCA_902702795.2 Paramuricea clavata
CCGTACCACTTTTTTGGTTCTTGGACTACCTATTTAGGTAGTCCAAGAACCAAAAAGTGGTACGGTACCAAAAATTGAGCGTAGTGTAAACGGGGCTTGGCTAAATAGGTAGTCCAAGAACCAAAAAAGTGGTACGGGTACCAATTTTATCCGTGCCGTACCAAAAATTGAGCGTAGTGTAAACGGGGCTTTAAAATATTGTTTCATAGAATTTCTTCATGTTCCTAATTCTAGTAAACCTATATTTTTCTTAATATTGAGGTAGTATATGACTTATTAAGGTTGTATATACGACGCTGTTATTAACCAAAACTATATTTATAAAAAAATTGGCAGGAAATTTTAGGTCTTGGAAGCCTGCTGCCAGGAAGAAAAATATTTTATCAAGGCTTGTATTTACCTTAAATTCCCCCACCCCCTCCCCCCAGAAATTGTCATATCTGTCCCTCTGATAGTTTTTTTTGTTATTACTGCCACAATTTTTTGTCAGTGCAGCCTTACCGGATAATTAACCGCAATTTTCCTTTGAAAACAGGGCAGCTACATTAAGTCCCCCCCCCCCCATCTACCGACCCTCCTGTGACCCTTTAGAAATGTACCTCATTGTTATAATTTGAATGCCTGAGTCCTATCACAATCCAATTCTATCCAGTGGATAACGCTACCCGGTTTTTGCACAACCGACCCTGAGCCTAATTGCAATGACAAAACTGAATGGCCGAAAAATTGAAGGTAAAGCTTTTGTAAATCAGAACAAAATCTTTACCCGATTTACAGTTATTGATAAAAACATTATTTTATTTCTTTTGAATTTTATTTAATTATTTTAATGAAGAATAAAATAGATAAAATAAAACTATACATATAAAGATCTTTCAAACAAAAACTTATACACTATAAGTATTTCCAATATAGAAACAAGAATTTACATACACCAATCAACCCTAATTTACAATTTACAATTATTAATTTGCCTATTAATTTGATTCTCATCATTACTGTAATTACTAATTTACGATTATATATTAATTTACTGAAGCAGGATAATTGCTTATAAGCCTGGTTCACATATGCCTGTGTGGTATGTCGGCGGGCTATTGTCGTTAGAAGTTCAACCAAATAATTCACGAAAGAATGTATGCATCAACAGTTGTAAACAATGATAGCGCAGGCATACTGCAGGCATATGTGAGCTAGGCTTTAGGCGTCAGCCAATTACAGCGTCTCCTCATGCAAGTTCAACATTGTTCACACAAGCGATTACTGACCAAAATAATGAGGATTATTTCGTCTGAAATCTGTTTGAAATGCAATCTTTTCCTTGATAACGTCCATATTAGCCAAGGTGTTGTACTTCATCAGTTTATGAAGTCGGTCAAACTGTTTCTCCTCGTATTCGAAATTGAAGGATGAATAGGGCTTTTCAGGGTCATCAAAGATTGCAAAGTTTCCAAATTCTTTATCCTCTTCTGTCACGCGCGGTACCCCTGAAATACGAAATACATACACCATGTCACAGGCCTGCAAATAATTATTTTACTTGGAAGGACAAATGTTTGGCCAAGCCAAAAATTGGTCGGACATTTATCAATATTTCCCAGACAATGGACAAAGTAAAATTTTTCATATTTTGTTTTGAAAATTAGCACGATGTATTTTTTTGCCTGGTCATGTTAGTCCGCACTGCAATGCATCTAAAACTTAGCATATACCTACCAGTCCTCATGCATCAGTAAACTATGGTTCAGGTTACACATAACTTTAATTTCTACCATGTATACGATTAAGGTAATTTATAATTACATTTTACTGTTAATAATGTAGCAATAAATAGTGGAGAAGTGCTGTCTATATTGCTTTCTTGTTGATTTTAATAATAAAAAATGTGTTAAATAAACAATTTTTTTGAGATTGGGGATTGGATTAGCCTAAATCGCTCGGTCATATGTCCGGTCATAAAAAGCTTTGATCTGACAAAAGGTAGAATTTGACGGACAATGTATCCCCGAGCAAAGCGGAAAAGTCGAATACGAGCGCGAAAGCCTGCTGGGAATCGCTAATAAATGAATGAATTTATTAGCGATTCCCAGCAGCCTTTCGCGCTCATATTCGACTTTTCCACTTTGCTCGTGGACAACCTTAATTGAAATAGCTGTATATATAGGTCACTGAGTAATGCGTCTTACCTGGTGCACTGAAATCTCTGAATGTTTTGTTGGTAAGAGGAAAATGTAAAATGGTCGGGCATTCTGGATCTGACTGATCTTCAAATACATAACATTCTTCAATGTCTGGATTTTCCAAGACTGGGTTCCCGTCGATTTGTGGGAACGGGAGCCCGTGCTCCTTTGCCCAGCGTTCAGCTTTCAAAATGTTCTGGGTTAATATAAAGTAAAAGAATGAACTTTGAACTTTACCCCTCGGACTTGCAAAGACCAAGTGGAAAGCTGTGGTGGCGTGTATACATCAGCGAAGCTAATGCGCGCATGAGCAGATCATTAGGTAGCAACGATTTTGGCCAGTGCGCATGCTCAGACCTAATATTTGCACTAGGTATCTGCAGAAATTAATAAAATTGAGAAAATAATCATGTGAGTAATAAAATCAGTTGTTTGGTAACGCAAACTTACTTTGAAAGGCAATTCTGTATCGCCGCCATCTCTCTGACTGAAATCAAATGACAGAATCAGTTCAACTTTCCGTTCAGGACGTAACAGAGTAGGGAAAGGAGAATTGAAAGCGATACCGCTGTCCACCAAGCACATCGTCTTGTGATTGCCTGGGGCCTGGTCGAATTCAGAGTCTATAAAATGAGACAGAAATTTTCGTCAGCATTATTACCAGCAGAAAGACCAGTGTTACTACGAAGAAATCTAAAATATCTGTAGAAATTATTTCATAGAGATTTCAGATTTAATGAAATTCGGCAACTACCAAAAATACAACATGTAGCGCCAGGGATTACACCACAGGTTACCCCAATTACGGCGACTCCTTATTTACATAATGACAATTATGACATTAGCATTAATAACGCATTTTGATCCAGTCCTCGGCTTCGCCTCGGAATCAAATTGTGCGGACTTGAAATCTAGTCCAGTCCTTATAGTCGGAATTGAAATATTACATCCTGTTATTGTTGGTCAAGCACTCTCGCCTATATATGTAGAGTCAAACTGGAGAGTAGAGTCACACTCTTTTCGCATTAAGCTCCAAACAAAACAACAGAACATCAACTTTAAAATTCTATCAAAAGCATACCTTGTTCTCTCTTGAATTCCAGTCCTCGCAAAATGTTAAACACCTCAGCGGCCTTTCCTCGACGGGATAAAATGAGATTGAAAGGATTGAGTGCATCAGTTAGCCAAAATTCCCCTGTGAAAACAAAATATGGCCGGTCAAAATGGGCTGGGTATGTTCTGTAGGACTGGAACTTTAACAATGGGCTGCTTTTTACAGTTGTGTTACCAATTTGAGGAAAAATGTCAATCAGGTTGTAGCAGTTGAAAATATACATGTATCGACTGTCTGCCTTTTTCAGTGGACAGGATTGTCTCCGCATGCTTATTAACTGATATTTTGTGGCGTTTGTTATAGCCTATGTTACAGACCTAAATCGGTATTAGCAGGTGCAAAAGCGCCAAAAACAGGCTAGTCAGGTTTGTTTGCTAATCTAGCATAAACTAAAGTATTTTTAACATTTTAATTTTTTTTTATTTTTAACATTTTTTTAAACATTTTTTTCACAATTAAAATTCCTGAAACAGAATACATGGAATTATGCTTATACTTTGTAAAAATTCGTTAGTCTTGAAGTACTCTGTAAGGTAGTAGTGATTACCTGGGTTGAAATTAATTTCGGAAGAATAAAAATGAGAAGAATTTTTCGAAATCGGTCTAATTGCCTTTCCAAGTCAAAAATGATCAGATAAGGAAATTGGCACATCATTGCACCCCCCTGCCAATACTAGGAGGGTTACGCACCCCCTGTACCCTCTAGTATCCCTGCATTTCATACCGTTCACTTCATCTTCAGGTGATTCATCTTCCTCGTCCTCAGCATCACTATCATCATCTTCAGTCTTACATTGACCTGCTGCTTCAAGAGCGACTTTCTCTGTAATGCAAACAAAAATATCACTTATAAATAATAAGGTATTTGACTTCCTTTTAAAACACAACGAGAGCTGTTTATTATAAAAATTTGAATCATATATTGTATTCTCAAGATGTCTTTTCGGAATTTGTTTTTTACTTTATTTTTTTTAGAAAAGTACTTACCAAGCTCGTTTTGGACTTCATTTTCAGAGTGATCTTTCTTGGTAAACAACGTCTTTAAGATTATACCAAAGGCACTGCCCCATATTCCTAAATTGGAAAGTTACAATCAAGGGTGGAAAAAGTATCGGAACACAGAAATTTATTAGGATCTCCATTTTTTCAGTAATGATGCAATAATGTTAATGGCAATACATCACCTTGCAAATAGGATAGTGGAGATTCTTCAAATTTCTTCACCAAACTTCCTTTATAAAATTTCCCACCAAAATCATCGGTATTTCCAAACACACCATACTTAGCCATACCGTACTCAAATGGCGTGAACTCCACCCATTCTAAACAAAGTACAGAGTATTTGATATTAAAATGTACTGAGACCAATAAGGGATGGCCTCTTCTGGGCCATCAAGGAGAACAGTTTAGAATTGATATAGCTATCCGGTATAGATAAAATTAGTTTACGTTTCCTCATGTAGTAACACTGGTTCAGTAAGAGATGATCCTTACTGGACCTCTAGGGAGAACATTTTAGAACTAATAGAGCTGTCCAGTATAAATAAAGTTAGTTTAGTGTAAGTTTTCTCCTGTAGTAACACTAGGCCAATACTGGGATGGCCCTTACTCAACCTCTTGGGAGAACAGTTTGGGACAGATAGAGCTACCCAGTGTAAAAATAAAGTTAGTTTAGTTTGGGTCTCCTCCTGTAGTAATAATAGCCCAATACTAGGATGGTATTACTACTCAACCTCCAGGGGGAACAGTTTATAACTGATAGAGCTACCCAGTGTAAAAATAAAGTTAGTTTAGTTTGGGTCTCCTCCTGTAGTAATAATAGCCCAATACTAGGATGGTATTACTACTCAACCTCCAGGGAGAACAGTTTATAACTGATAGAGCTACCCAGTGTAAAAATAAAATTAGTTTGGATTTTCTCCTGTAGTAATACTAGCTCAATACTGGGATAGTCGTTAGTCATCCTCCAGGAAAGTTCACAAACTACTAGATTCAGTTTGACTTACCACTAAATTCGGCCGCTGGTAGGTCTAGACGTACTCGGATACCAGTTGTAATTGGAAGCGGCGTTTCACCAAACTTTACTTTATAATTCTGGTGGCTTAGTTTGGATTCTTGATTCTAGTGAGAAAAAACCCCATTATTTAGCATTATTGATAACGTTAACCGAGAAGTCTCAATGCATATGTGACGTACATTTCCGACATTGGCATATCAAGCAAACTGATATCTCAGAAACAAAGTGAGTAAAAAATAAGTCACCATATCATTCAAATGAAAAGTTCATAAGAATGAAATGAAAAAACGAATTGAGGTTAGCTGCACTTTGACCCATTTGTTAAAGTTCCATAGTTAATACTTACATCCATACATACATAATTATCATCACCATAACAACCACCACCATCATCATCACCATAACAAACACCACCATATTACCATCAGTGTTACCATCATCATGATATATTCATGATCATCACCACCATCATCACTACCACTATCATCATCACCATGACCATATTACCACCATCATCAGTATTACCATCATCATCAACATCATCATTACCACCATCAGTATTACCATCATTATCATCATCAACATCATCACCACCATCATCACTACCACTATCATCATCATCATCATCATCATCATCACCATCAGTTCCAATAGTTGATCTATACTACTGCAGTATCTTACAATAGTTAATACTTACATCCAGGAGGCAATCACCAATAAACAATCCAAATAAATCCACAAGTCGGACAATTTGACCTCTTCGTGATTTTTCTGTCATATGTGTCAGGAAGTGAGGACGAAAATGACTCAATATGCTTGTCCCAAATTTCTTTCTCAGCTCGTCTGCCATTTCTTGACATGTTATATTACCGGGCCAACCTCCGTGCTGATAGAGTGTCGATATGTACCTATGTAGAAGAAATGCAAATTATATCAGACTATGGGGATTTATCAGACATCCAGTCCGCGCAATTAGTTCTTTCAAAGGCGAAGCAAAAGACGCTGTATATGATTAGCAAAACAGCTAAACTTATATTTTACCCATTGAGTCACTCTCCCCATCGTCTGGCGTTAGACAGAGTAAAATAATAAAATAAGGGGCATCAGGAGGCTTTGCCACTTTAAGGGTTAACAGGGTGCATGGGAAGATAGTCTGATTAACCCATTGAGTAGCAGCACTCTCTCCTTGACGAGTAAAATCGTCTGGCGTCAGACAGAATAAAATAATAAAGTTATAATATCGGGCGCAATGCCACTTAAATGGTTAACAGGATGTATGGGCAGAAAGTCCAATTAATCGCAAAACTTCACTAAAACTTCACATACCATGAGGAGCCAGACAGTCCAGTTACATATGTAGAACAGTCAAGTATGCCGGATTCTTGAAGAGCACAGAATACCCCTGATAATCCGCACACAGCCCTATATCCACCACCTGATCCCATGATACCAATCACTGGTACCTTCATTTAGACAAAAAAGGATTAAAAACCAAACATCAATATCTTCGAGAGTCGGTACAAAACGAGAAATATTTATTGAGGAGGATATTTCCGTAACAAAGTTTGAGAAACCAATCATACCTCGTCAATGTTCTTCGGTGCATTTTTTTCACCCATAATCTTTGGCATGTGTTTGAAGATTTCGTCCTTTCTTTTCTGTAGAAATTCCTTCTTTTTATCACATAAGTCGTAGCTCAGTCTCAATTCCCTGGTGTCGCTAAAAATTATAGAAGTCTTTCTTAAGTTATGGAATTTTAAAGCTTGGTTACCTTCGTTCGATTCTATGAGTGATCTGAAGTTGTCGATTGGGTATTAATAAACGTTAGCCAAATTTTTGGTACCTTTGGTAGTTCTTGGACTACCTAAATAGGTAGTCCAAGAACTAAAAAAGTGGTACGGGTACCAATTTTATCCGTGCCGTACCAAAATTTGGGCGTAGTGTAAACGGGGCTTAAGTCTTTAAAATGAAGTGCATAAAGTACAGGTTTTTATTCAATAACCTGAAACTACGAGTTAGAACAAGGAGCATAAAATAATGCATATACAAGACTCCAACATTCCTTAGTTCCATCAGTTTAGTCATCTTTCATGCCAAGACATGCCAGACTAAAACATAGTAGCCTACTTGTCTGAAACCAAATAAGTATCACACCGTAATATTGGCGTATACTTCTTACGCCATTTAACGCACAAGCTCTATACCTGAATAATCATTTTTATACTTACTCATATTCGACCAACAACTTCAGCTCAAGCTTTGTTGTCTGTAAACGAAGCAAAGTATTATAAATAGCTATATATAATTGTAGCAGTGTATGTGGTGCCTTTGCCATATCAAATTCACTTTATACTGGATAGCTCTATCAGTTCTAAACATTTCTCCACATCGGTCCAGTAAGTGCCATCTCTTATAAGTCCAGTGTTACTATGGGAAAATTCAATCTTTCACCTCATGAAAATAGTTTTACTATTCGGCATAAACATCCATTTTTTCATTTTTTTGTATATCATTGTCCCATAAGAGAAATTCTCTTATACCTTGTTAAGCGTGAGTATTTTCGTGATCTCAGTGTCCAAATCAAGGTCATCCAACTCAATCTGCTGTGCACCAACATGTCATCTGAACCATAATCCGAATCTTTCATTGTCACTTCTGGTGAACAGAAATAGAACACATTGTCAAATACAATCCCACCCACGCGTGTATAGATTTTGAGTTGTTCCAAATACTCGTTGAAAGTATGGGGTAAAATTTCAAGTTTCCAAATGTAGCTTCCTCACAATAATGTGAATTATGACTTTTTCAAATTGCAAAACATATAAATATTCATTCAAAATCGGCTTCTTAAATCATGTTTCTTATTGACTAGTATTTATCATAGATCATCTGGTTGATTGCATTGTACTCATTATCTCATATACAGACAAACAGTCGACTGCCAGCAGGGCTTGAAATCTTCGGCACTAGCCAGTAGGTTGCTTATGTATGTTGAAATTTGCTGTGTTGGTGTAATGTACTCAGGTGAATAAGATGCTTGTGTGATGTTACTCTGAGTGTGTATCCACACCGGGCAGGCTTGAAAAATATGCCTGGCCACGGTGGGATTCGAACCTACGACCTTTGGAATACTAGCCCAATGCTCTGCCAACTGAGCTACGCGGTCAGGTCGGTTCGAGTATGCGATATTTCGGAACTGAGTCTAGTTCCTTCGATATCAGTGTAATCTAATAATCATGAAATTTGCTGTGTTGGTGTAATGTACTCAGGTGAATAAGATGCTTGTGTGATGTTACTCTGAGTGTGTATCCACACCGGGCAGGCTTGAAAAATATGCCTGGCCACGGTGGGATTCGAACCTACGACCTTTGGAATACCAGCCCAATGCTCTGCCAACTGAGCTACGCGGTCAGGTCGGTTCGAGGATGTGATATTTCGGAACCGAATCTAGTTCCTTCGATATCAATGTAATCTAATAATCATGATTTTTCTGTGTTGGTGTATTGTACTCAGGTGAATATGATGCTTGTGATGTTACTCTGAGTGCATATCCACACCGGGCAGGCTTGAAAAATATGCCTGGCCACGGTGGGAATCGAACCTACGACCTTTGGAATACTAGCCCAATGCTCTGCCAACTGAGCTATGCGGTCAGGTCGGTTCGAGTATGCGATATTTCGGAACTGAGTCTAGTTCCTTCGATATCAGTATAATCTAATAATCATGATACTTGCTGTGTTGGTGTAGTGTACTTGTAGAGTACGGTACCCCTGTGCATTGATGACCCCAACGCATGTTGGGGCATGTATAAAAGAGTGTTCCGCCATCTTGTATTTAGTTTTAGACAATATATTTTGTATCTTACACTGGGCTCGTTTATCTTCTGTTTCAGCACGTTACTACATGGTGGCAGCGGTGAAAAAATAGTAAAATGGCAGACGATACAACAGGGAATATGTCCCAAGTATCAAATATCCCGATTCCTGAGAAATTCGATGGGGGAAATGGCCCAAAACAAGGCGACTTGTGGCCGAAGTGGATACGCCGGTTTGAACGCTACAGAATTTCCTCGGGGCTTAATAATAAATCGGATGCTGAACAAGTATCTACATTACTGTATGCGATGGGTGAATGCGCTGATGATATCTTGAAAACGCTACAAATTGACGAGGACAAAGCTTCGTACGAAGAAGTCAAGTCAGCACTCGAGAATCACTTTTCTGACAGAAGAAACGTACTTGTTGAGCGTGCTCGCTTCAACCGAAGGGTTCAACGCACTGGGGAGCCAGTGGATACATTCATCCAGGATCTCTACAAAATTGCAGCAGATTGTGAGTATGGAACATTAAGAAACGAATTGATTAGAATTATTGTAGGGGTTGTAGACGATTCACTCTCAGACCGCCTCCAGTCTAAGCCAAAACTGGCGTTGCAAGAAGCAGTGCAGATTGCCCATCAAGCAGAGGAACGAAAACATAACAGAGATGTAGTGAGAGGGGATGCCACAAAGTCTAGTGATGTTTATTATGTCCGAAATGGGGCCCAAACCAAGGGGAGATATCACAAGCAAAATCCTCGTCCCCAGGAAACTAAGGGTCCCCATACACCACTTAAGAAATCAGGGGATAAATGTAATTGGTGTGGCCACGAGAAGCATGACCGTAAAGTTTGTCCAGCAAGGTCAGTTACCTGTAATAAATGTAAGAAAAAGGCCACTACCAAACAGTTTGTCAGAGCAAGCCAAGTTCTTCCAAGTCAGTTAACGAAGTTAAGAGCCTGGGGGAAGATCAGGTTCTGTTTCTCGGGGAGATCATTGTGTAAATGGTTGGCCCACTTTTTTTTCCCAATCTCGGATTTTGAAAAAATTTTCATTTTTTTTTTCAAACCTCGGAATTTTGAAAAAATTTTCATTTTTTTTTTCCAACCTCGGAATTTTGAAAAAATTTTCATTTTTTTTTCCAACCTCGGAATTTTGAAAAAATTTTCATTTTTTTTTCCAACCTCGCAATTTTGAAAAAAATTTCATTTTTTTTTTACCAATCTCGGAATTTTGAAAAAATATTCATTTTTTTTTCCAACCTCGGAGTTTTGAAAAATTTTCATTTTTTTTCCAACTTCGGAATTTTGAAAAAATTTTCATTTTTTTTTCCAACCTCGGAATTTTGAAAAAATTTTATTTTTTTTCCAACCTCGGAATTTTGAAAAAATTTCATTTTTTTTTTCCAACCTCAAAATTTTGAAAAAAATTTCATTTTTTTTCCAACCTCTCTCAATTTTGAAAAACGTTTCATTTTTTTTTCCAACTTCGCAATTTTGAAAAAATTTTCATTTTTTTTTTCAAACCTCGGAATTTTGAAAAAATTTTCATTTTTTTTTCCAACCTCGGAATTTTGAAATAATTTTTTATTCAAACCTCGAAATTTTGAAAAAAATTTCATTTTTTTTTCCAACCTCGAAATTTTGAAAAACATTTATTTTTTTTTCCAACCTCGCAATTTTGAAAAAAGTTACATTTTTTTTTCCAACCTCGAAATTTTGAAAAAAATTTCATTTTTTTTTTCAAACCTCGGAATTTTGAAAAAATTTTCATTTTTTTTTTCCAACCTCGGAATTTTGAAAAAAAATTCATTTTTTCTTCCAACCTCGGAATTTTGAAAAAATTTTCATTTTTTTTTCCAACCTCGGAAATTTGAAAAATTTTCATTTTTTTTTTCCAACCTCGGAATTTTGAAAAAATTTTCATTTTTTTTCCAACCTCGGAATTTTGAAACAAATTTTATTTCTTTTTCCAACCTCGGAATTTTGAAAAAATTTTCATTTTTTTTTCCAACCTCGGGATTTTGAAAAAAATTTCATTTTTTTTTCCAACCTCGGAATTTTGAAAGAAATTTCATTTTTTTTTTCAAACCTCGGAATTTTGAAAAATTTTCATTTTTTATTTTCCAAACTCGGAATTTTGAAAAAAATTTCATTTTTTTTTCCAACCTCGGAATTTTGAAAAAATTTTCATTTTTTTTTTCCAACGTCGGAATTTTGAAACAAATTTTATTTCTTTTTCCAACCACGTAATTTTGAAAAAATTTTCATTTTTTTTTTCCAACTCGGAATTTTGAAACAAATTTTATTTTTTTTCCAACCTCGGAATTTTGAAAAAATTTTCATTTTTTTTTTCAAACCTCGGAATTTTGAAAAAAATTTCATTTTTTT
>CACRXK020009716.1:2189-18187 GCA_902702795.2 Paramuricea clavata
TCCCCCCCCCCCCCCCCCCTCCTGTGACACCGGATTGTAGAATATTGTTTTTCAAGCTTTGGGATTGTTAGGTAAAACCTGAACCATTAGGTTTGGAAGGTTTTGAAGTGCGTGGGTGCAACCAAAATAACTTGGTTGACTGCATGTGTAGTTTATTCTTCATTCACAGATGATTAGAGGATTGTTTCTTTACTTTTGCATATTTCTGGTGTTTTGGGGAATGAAACAACCCTTACAGCAAGAAATTCAAGTGAAGTGAAATAAACGTTTAACATAAAAAAATATAGTTGTATTGAAAAATGAAATATTTTAATTTATTTTAAACAAACCTTGATGTACATGTGGCTGTGTAGAACATTGAATAGAAATTTGTTTAGTGCAACCATTAAGTACGTTTACAGAAATTTTGGTACCCCACCCCCTCCTTGTACACAAGAGTAATTATACAATATGCATACGTAAAAACAGCAACAAATTTCATGCCCCCCCTCCATCTCAGTTGTATACATACTGAGTGAACGAGCTCTTTCGCAATCTCGTTCCCCGAGCCTGCGATCCTTGGGAAGGAACGCGAGGCTCTGGGATAATCCGTTGCCGGAAGCCAGGAATCCTGGCTAAGATTGAACTACGCATTCCATTTCAGCGGCCAATCAAATTCCTCCCTGAAACGGATTATCCCAGAACGAGATTGGCTCTTTCGGAGAATGCCTGGAATGCAGCCTAGACCAGTCCTTTACTCGGCTGGCTTTGACAGATTTGGTCAATTTTTGGGCTAGTATTTGGTAAGCGGGGCCCCCACATCGCCTGGGTCCCAGTCTTCCCGTTTAAAAAAGCGCTGAAATTAAAGGCCTAGGCTTTATGCTGCACGGGATGCAGTTTTGTAGCTTCAAAAACGCAACAGTCCTGTTTATGATCATCGGCCACAGCCTCAACAACAGTGTTTGTGAACAATATAAACAATACACTTCACGTAATTTTGTTGCAAAGATAAAATTTAATGATATCCCGAATTCCAGCGGAATGTTTTGCACAATATTTATTGTTGACATCATTATAGTTTACCATTTACTTATTTGGACGTCATATTAAAATTCCTTAAACCGGTTCCTGGGATGTCCTGGGATGAAATGAAAAGCAATTTAATGTCCTGGGATGAAATGAAAAGCAATTTATTGTATATTGTTGCTGTATGGTTGCGTTTCATAATGAATTTCATGCAAAGGGTAAAATTTTGTCGACAGCGACCGCATACTCGCCATTAATATTTATATTGTACAGTAGCTGCCATTTGACCATTTTGCCCAACTAAAAGTGGTCTGTCACACGACAACGTTGTAACAAGCGGAAGTGCTACACCGGCTACATAAAACTGTGGCTACAACAGATATGAATGAATAAAGTTCGCAATAGACCTTATTCAAGTGTGATGCTGTTCAAATATATACATTTGTTTTAATTAAAAATCCTTCAAAGTACTGTCAAGTACATGGAAAAAATTGACGTTAAAATGTTTACTGCAAAACCTATTAGTGCATTGATATTAGTGTTGTGGTTGCTCTTCTTGTGTCTGTGTTTGTGCCTGTATTAATTGTTTTTTTGTCAGTCTCACTATGTCTGTATTAAGTTATTTGTAAAAACGTATTCGTATGTTGAATGTGTTCTAGACAAAGTGTAATACAATAAAATAAACTTTATTCTTCCTTCATTCTTATATTTTTTGTCAAGTGTTAATTTGGGCTTTATTCTAACCATAAAATAATTTATATTGTAGTGAAACCAAATGTAACATTCAGTTGTTCCAATCCTTACACAATAAATGAAGGTGATAACTCCACATGTGTATGTAGAGGTGAAGATGGAAACCCTCCAGCCAATGTAACTTGGTATGATAAAAATGGCGTTCAGATTGGTGTAACAGGGAAAGAAGGACAAACATTACCTCTAAGTAATGTTAGTGCAACAGATCGTGGAAGTTACACGTGCAGAGCCCAAAGCCACACTCTAGCGGATTATAAATCAATCGAAGTAGAAATAAGACTTAATTGTAAGTATTACTGACACTCAAGTCAGCCTTTGTAGCTACGTACTATGTTCCTTCTGTTTTCTGTGATTATTTTTCCGTTAAAACGAACAAGTTGCTAAGGGCCTTCGCTAATGTTGCTAAGTGCAAAAAGGCGCCTATTTTAATATAAACAAGCAACGGTCGAGAACCTCTGGTCGAGACTTTTGCATGTTTATATATAGATCATGTAGTCAGCAGTACAGGAAGAAGTTTTATGAATGGGAAAGCTTTGTCAAAGGAATTGAGATCCTTAATTATTGATGAAATAATAAGCAAAGAAG
This sequence comes from Paramuricea clavata, assembly GCA_902702795.2. NCBI lineage: Eukaryota > Metazoa > Cnidaria > Anthozoa > Malacalcyonacea > Plexauridae > Paramuricea > Paramuricea clavata. The sequence goes on from CACRXK020009716.1 coordinate 4,533, forward strand.
GAAACACTTTGAATGATCAATTTAATGGCTCGTACTCGGCCATCGCGCGTTCTGTTGATGTCAGCCATGTAGCTGTTGCAAAAGTTTGGCCACAATTTTGCAGTACAAGATCTCTGTCTCCAAAAAATAATTCCACTGGGCATCCTTAGTTGTCTGTCACTCTGTCTTACGGAGATCTATGCTTGATTGAAGAATAAACCGGGAGAAACCAACAATTTCGTACGACGAAATTTTGTAACACTTGTACGAATTTCGCGGCTTGTCGTTTAGTATACGCTTTCCAAAAGTACGATTTCTTAATTAATTAAGGATCTTAATTCCTTTGACAAAGCTTTCCAGTTTCGTTGGTTTTATAGCTACCGTAATCTTGAGAAAAGTGTATACTTTTCGTATACAAATGTTTGATTAATATGTTTTTGTATGTGCTTGTAAATTTTCGTATCCATGGCCATGTTTTTTAAAACTTGACGTCAGTCACGTTATTTACTGTTTAGGAAATATTAGCAATAGTTAATCTATTGTTCGGGGACGCAACGGAAAGTCCGTGATTGGCTGAGCTAAATTAAAACCTTTGAAGTGCGAATAAAAAGCATAGGCGGCCCAAAAGTACGTCTAGAGTGTAGAATGCACCAAATGTCAATTTTAGCTATAAATGTAAAGATTGACATTTAGTGCATTCTACACGTATTTTCGGCCTGCTATGGTAAAAACAGACAAATATGGCATCTTTGCAACACTGATCTGGTTTCCCAATTTTTCTAGCTTGAACAAAGTTGTGAAGTTCAACAATCTCATATTGTTAATTTTATTTGATAATACTTCTTATTTTTGGCAGATGTATAAATTGGAGAATTAATTGCTAGCTGAACGTCAATGGAAAAACGGCGTATAATGCCGAATTGTTTTACCGTAGTTTGTCTCATCACGTCCTTGTACTAGATGAAGCGTTTGTTAATATTTTTCTCGGGAGCATCCCTATAGACTTCCGGGTCCGCAACAAAATATATTTCAAGTATGAACCTCCCAGCTGGTATATCTATGAGTGTACATGTTCATACTAATAATCAATATTATTCACAAAAAAGTAACTATTTGACTGTTTTCATCACTAACAAAGAGGTTGTTTTGTTTTTCACAGTTAAACCTGACAACACAAACATTACATTTACACCAGAAATAGCTGTAGTTAATGGATCGGTTACCATAACGTGTAACTCTGAAGGTCTTCCTGAACCAAGTTATAGCATAATCCATAATGGTACCGAGGTCAGTACTAACAAGACGTATACCATAGATGATGTGCAGTACAGACACGCTGGAATATATACATGCATCGCAATGAATAAACGTGGAAAAGATTCAGCTTCCGCTAATTTAACCGTCATAGGTAAGATTAGATTTTAGGCACATTTTTTCACGAAGGGAGGAATGGGTTGAAAAGCTAGACTAGTCCAACTTTTTATATAATTTTATTAGCTGAATGTTACATAACTACCGTGCTATTCAAACCCCATAATGAATAATGAATAAATTTTCACCATGTTGTCTGACCATGCACGTGATCTGATGATGTGATCAAACTGACCAATGGCAAAAACGTAACTTATAAATATACTAAATGAAGTTTCTACAATGGGGAAAGAAAAAACTGGTAGTATGGTATAACATGGGGGTGAGCAGTATTAGACACAGAAATTTGTTTGGTGAAAACCAAAACCAGCCGACAATTTAAGGAAATAAACAAGCTGAAAAATAGAAATATATTCGGTAATGTTATTTACATTTTTGTTTACACTTTGTTTTGACCACGTCCATCTGATTGGTTTATTTTTTGTCACGTGGTCGGGGAATATGAAATGAGATGCTTCCCCATCCGGGGAATATAAAATGAGATGCGTCCCAACGTGTTACAAATAACATGACGTCTAGTTAGTCTGATGATCTTTAAATAAAATTGGAATATCACAAACTCATTCTCGTCTTGTTTTGATTCGTATCTTAATTGAGTTTCAAGATGCTAATCTTCGGATTGTGCTTTGTTTTTGAAATTGTTGGCTTGTATTGGTTTTTCACGTGAGTTAGGCGATACTTGAAAATCTTACATGATTATCGTCGAGAAATCTAAAAAAGCTTAAAAAGCTATGTACACATACGAAACAATATCACCATAGTCATGGATCATAACCATATTACACTATATCTTCGCTCACGTTTTTACCTTCGATACGAATCGATAATCATGAGTAAAACTTTCGCGATAGTATCGCCCAACTCTATCGGATAAAAATTTCTGCGCGTCAGACAAACATAATTTTAAGTTACGTGCCACTACACGTAACCTATCAGTCAAACGTTTAGATGAATGGATTTCAGAATTTCGACATGTTAACAATGTTAATTTGAAGACGAAAGCTAAAATTAAAAGAAACGAAGCAAGCGTTTCTCGATACAAAATTAATACAGATGCCATCACAACTACGTGAGTTTAATTATAAAACGCACGTTTGGCGTTGTAAGTACCATTTAATATTCACCGGATGTGACGTGCAATGAAAGCGGTGGCACTGATTGTCACTGGTGACCCTGGCGGTTTACTAAACGAAAAATTGCACCGCGAAACGCCCACAAACGTATGCAATTCCACCCACCAACATGAAAGAATTTGAAGAGTTGTCGTTACTCAAAAGACAATGTTTTATTACTGTATTTGCAGAGATACCGTAACACTATTAAGTCGATTTCAGCTCACTTTTTAACTGACAGTTACCACGTTCTTTGCAAACTTGCCAAATAACTGTCCAAGTTTGTCATCACAACGAAGTTCGCAAGTTCATCTCGATGTTTGAATTTCGATTGTAAACAAACTCGAAAGTACTGCAGTATTAATAACAATTCAAAGGTCCAGCGGTTTCCTAGTAAGAAGGAATTACCTTTTTAAATAAACCAAAACAAAAATTTAGAGGGAATTTAAACTTTATAGTATGGAAAAAGTTGTCAAGCGAAGAATTTGACAAATTTAGCCTTGGGAACTATAGCATAACGATCTTCGTTGCGAACTTCACTCTTAAAGGTCCAGACACACCGGACGTGATTTGACAACGCGACGTGATTTTTTAGTTTTTGAAAGTTAATAAAACGGCCAATGAGAGCAAATTTTAAAAGATATGTAGACAAAATAACTGAAAATGTTGCAGCCCTTCTAAATACTTGGAAAATTTAAACTAGGATCAAAGTTATCGGTCAGCGAAAATCAAAAAATCGCGTCGCGTTGTCGAATCGCGTCCGGTGTGTCTAGACCTTAACTTCCGAACTTTGAAATTTATTTGGCATGTTCGCAAGTGTGCGTTGAAAAGTGAGCTTACATAATTATTGTACAGATTAGACTACAGTATCTCCGCAATTACTAAAACGTATGTAGAGATGCGCAAACTCAAACTAATGTAAGAAAGGCGTTGTGGGCGGGGTCACCAGGATGAGTCTTGACTTTATCCAAAATGTCACGTGTATAGGTAGTATTTGGGACAGAATTTATTTCTTGGCACTGTATTTCAATAAAATTGAACTTCTCTTAGCCAGTCAGAATATTTTTCATGTATATTCTTGTACGTGAAAGAACATTTTGTGTTATAAGTACTTACATGCACGAGTTTGTGTGTTTTTAAAGATCTTTTCGTACTGAAAAACTGTTTTAAAATTTACAGAATTATTCAACTGCAGTTTTTCACTTTATTTCCATGAGCACAAGAACTTTATTCAATGCTGCATGATAATACACAATTTCTTGAAGCTATACCTATTGTGGTTTAACTGTTGCTATAATTATATGAGTTTTATTATAAAAACCTTCGTTTGTTATTATAAACAAGACGCTTCTCTGTCAAGAATCTACCCTCGTTCATTCTTTTCTTTTCGCGACAGTCAATATTGAGCGTGACTCTAAACCTATACAAAATAACGTGATTTCATCACATTTCAGAGAAACCAAATGTGACCATCAATTGTCCCAGTCCTATCACAGTAAATGAAAGTGATGCCTTTACATGTGTATGTAGAGGTGGAGGTGGAAACCCTCCAGCCATTCTTACTTGGTACAAAGATGGCGAACAGACTGGTAACGCAAGTTATGGAGAAAATAGTTTAACTCGCACTAGTGTGACTAAAGACGACATTGGAACATATAAATGTGTGGCTCGGCGCTACAATCTAACGGATGAAAAAACAATTGAAGTAAAAGCAAGACTTAATTGTAAGTATGATATGCTCTGAAGTCAAGCATTATACGGTATAGTTTTCAAGACTACTGCCAGTAACCTTGAATAAACACACTAGCTGCATGGGTCATCCATTTAGTATTCGCGCGCAAAAAGGTCCTCATACATGCAGTGTGACCCTTTTTTTAACCGACTTTTTTCTATATTTCAGATAAATATATAGCTAAAGATTCAGATGAAAAATTGAAATGACATGTTGAAAGTAAATATTATACTTATTTAGGATCTAACTGGAAGTATAGTTGTAAAAACGCTTATAGGCCCTAGCTCGGTCTGAAATTAACTTAATTGTGGTCTTGCATGTAATTCCTTTTCAGCTCTGTGCGAGCCAGCCACAAATTTTTGCTCTCGAATCTTGGCGAGGTCATCTGCAATAAACCTTCGACATTGACACTGTGTTCTGTGAGATGCCAACATTCAGAAAATGTCTTATGTATACATGCACTCAACCTTGAGTCAAGTCGAGTTACTTGAGTGCATGTATTTTTAGTAATAATTTATGTTGTTATATATTCAAAGTCTATTCTCGTTCATGCATGATTGGTCAAAGCGCCTCGGATAGAAGCCGTCGCGTTATTTCAGCTGCTGACGCCATCAGCGTCATTGTTTGCTAAAAAGCGCGCGAAATTTTCATATTTTTAAAAGCGTAAATAAAATGGCTTTGCTTTCATTCTAGCTTTTGAATATATAATAAAACAATTATTGAATTCGGTTTTCGTATGATACAGAGAATTATCAAGGCCTCGGTTTGTGTTATCCACCTCAACCTTCGGCCTAGGCAGATAACACAAACCTCGGCCTTGATAATTCTCGATATCATACTCAACCTGATTCAATAATTGTTTATTATTACACACAAGAATTATGTGCCTATTTTTATTTGTAACAAGAGGTTTTGTTTTCTCACAGTCAAACCTAACAACACAAAGATTACGTTTACACCAGAAGAAGTTAAAGTTGGTACATCAGTTAACATAACGTGTTACTCTGAAGGTCGTCCTGAACCAAGATATAACATAACTCATAATCGTATCGTGCTCAGTACTGGGAAGACCCATACCATATCTAAAGCGAATTTGAGTGATGCTGGAACATATGAATGCATTGCATGGAATAAACTAGGAAATGATTCAGCTTCCGCTTATTTAACCGTTGAAGGTAAGATTAGAATTTTTAGACACATTTTCTTTGTCCTGCATGCATTCTATCACCAGGCGACAACATACGTGTGAGGAACCACGGAAAGGAAAAACCAGTAGTATATACTGAATGTACAATTAATTTATTTTAAGCTCACATTGTGTTCTGTTAGATGCCAAAATTCAGAAAATGTCATATTGTTTTAAATGCTCATGCTACTTAAGATTCAAAATTAAACATTTAAACTGTGCAGAAATTGAAACGTTTATACCTTTTCCTCAACCGCTATTTTGTTTAAAAGATATTTTAAAATGCAGTGAAATTTGCAGAGCCAATTGTTTATATATATTTTTCATTAATATTTAATGTCAACAACATAAATGTTTTCGCCAAGTTAACCCGAGGTTGTGGATTAAAATTATGTTTTCAACTTTCAAGAATCGCAACTATCGTTTTGCATCTGTTTTATGACTATAGTCTAGAATATAGCGCCGACTGAGTCAAAACCAAATTACTTTTAACTTGTGTTTTTGATTGGCAAAACAAGTCAACACGAATCTGACTCACCTTGTCGAAGGTATTTACCGAATAACGCCAAAACCCGAGTTTTGTTGGTATGCAGGCAGAATTTGGTTGCGGGCAAGAAAATTCTAAAGCCATGCAACCCAGGTTTGTAGCTCTGTAGCTATATACCATAATCTTGAACCTTTTTACGGATTAGTATCTGATTAGTATATGTTTTCTTTATGTGCCTGTAATTTTTCATATTCATGCATGACCACGTTGTTAGATTGGTTCGTGCTTGAAAAATATTAGCAAACTTAAGCAATGCTTACATGGAACGCCACGAAAAGACAGTCGCTATGCCTATGGTCTGCCGGCATCTGTCTAACGTTTTGTTCACAACGCGATAGTTTGTAGTCTTTACCGGCTGTAACTGCATATATAGTATGCAATTGCAAAATTTATGACTTTCATCACTTTCCTGTACTGGATGAAGCGTTTCTGTACTAGATGATCCCTATAGGCTGCTGAGACCACAACAAAATATATTATTTTCAGTACAAAACTCCCATGCGGCTGATAAATATACCTTGAGCGTTATATGTATTTTTACAGATAATTAATATATTACAAAAAATATTTGCCTATTTTCATTAGTACGAAAAGGTTTTATTTTTCACAGTCAAACCTGAAAATACAAAGATTACGATTACACAAGAAGGTGTACTTGATAGCCCAGTTACCATAACGTGTAGCTCTGAAGGTCGTCCAGAACCAAGTTATAACATAACCCATAACGGTACCAGGCTTCGCGCTGGCAGGATGTATACCATACCTAAAGTGAAGTGGAGTAATGCTGGAACATATAAATGCATTGCGAAGAATAAACTTGGAAGGGATTCAGCTTTCGCTTATTTAACCTTTGAAGGTAAGATTAGATTTTCAAACGCAATTTTTTTGTGATTTTACTCGCTTTCGTGGCTTGTGCAATTTTGGCTCATTTTTCAAAAATCACTCGTAGTGTTATCATTAAATGCACTCTTTCCCGTGTGATTACCTATACAAATTAGTATTAGAGAGGTTCAGATTTGACTTCCACTACTATAGTGACCGCTACTTCTACCTCTCACTGGCTTAGTGCGCATCTGACTGGTTAATTGGATATATCATATGCATCTGGTTAACGATCTCTTAATGGTAGCGGTGCGATAGTGGAAGTCAAATCCGAACCTTTCTTATTATTTAAGTACACTATATCTTTAATGTCAAATAAAGGAAGATGGGTCATTGTTAAAGCATAGTTCGTGAACAGAAATTCTCTTATTATGGTGCACAATATCGTCATTGCTACAGAATAAAGACTATAATCTTATCGGCGTACGGGAGCGGAAAAATTAGGGGGGCAGAACGAAATTTGCCCGACTTTTGCATTTTGTCCGACCAATCAAATTCCCTGCTAAACTTCGGAAACATTCAAAAAGCTAAAAATGTTTGCCACATTGCCCTATTTTCTTTAATTTTTACTATTGTCTTACATATTTCTTGTTTTTCAGTTTATTTTCCCCACTTTTTTCCAACTTACGTTCAACATTTGCCCGACTTAGTTCACAATTTGCCCAACATATCGATATTTCAATTAGCTGTCCCCCCTCCCCCCCCCCCGCCTCGTACGCCTATGTATAATCTCCATTCTGTGGTGAATACTATTGTATTAAACCATATAAAAAATATAATAGTAATTAAATACCTTAAGTACAGTAATATTTTATAGAATGCGGAAATAAACTAAGTAATGCTTCCGCTTAAAGGAAAATTAAATTTCGGAAGCAATCTCATACCCAGAGTCAGGCAGACCATTCTACTCTACCGCCAAAATAGCTTAAAATACGGGTATAAAGTATCCTACATTTACTCCGCAAGATTAAGTATTCCGGAAGACAGCCTGGAATTTTAGGTATATACTGCATGGTAAATTGAGCCAGTGTTATACCGAGTATATAAGCTAGGCTTGCACAGCATTCTAAAGAATATAAATGTTGGGAAAACGGCAAGGACAGATTTAGGTGTAAATGCAGGAGAGGTCAATCTCGTGGAACCCTTTAATCTGGGAAAAATTGCCACCTTTGCCCTCTCCCCATCACTCGGGGCGGCAGTTGTGTATGTGACATGCACACGTCACGTAGTCAACTTCAGGGGGCGATGGGGTAGACTCCTGCATCTCCCCAATATTTCATTCCACCTCCCACACAATCTCGCACTCAGGGCTTCCAAATAACAATTTTGTGTATAAATTATATGTCCAATCGTATCTCGAGCTCGGATACATCCCTAGACTTCTGAGACCACAGCAAAATATATTTCCAGTACGAACCTCCCATGCAACTAGATAATTTAAACTTATTTACTGAAGCTGTAAGAAACATGAACAACGTGTTTTGTCATTAGAGACGACCATTATAAACAAATCGATTTCTATATGCTCTTAGCAAAACGTTTATGCATGGCGTTCTTTTAATTTTTTTCAGTTTAAATATTTCTGTTCAGGCAATACATATGACAACACTGATAATGGGACGACTGTTGTAGTATGGCATATCGTTGTGACGTTGGTGTCTGGATTTATTCTTGGCATTCTCTTTTCCTACATTGCCTCGTGTTCTCGTCGTCGTTGGTTTAACAACAGAAAACCTGAACGAAACTCTGAACCAAAAACAACTGAAGTTGATACAACTTATCAAGAGCTTGATCTTTCAAAAATGAACACAGAAGACAATTATCAATCGTTGAGCGTGAATGCTGCAAGCAATGACGTTGCAAATGACGATGACTCTACTTACACGCAGTTGAGCAAAACCAGAGATGTGGAGGACAACTACCAATCTTTAACTTGAATCATGAATTTGCTACCATGCAGTTAAAACTTGGAATAAACTGCCAACTAAACTGAAAAATCTTACGTTCTCAATATATAAGTTCAAACACAACTTAATGAAAATAACTCATTCCCAAATAATTTCTCAAATTGTAGAACATTCATATAGAGGACATAGAGAGCTATAATCTCGTACATTTACTAACCCAGGTTCAACCAAAATTTGATCGTATCATCTTAATTGGCTTAGCTTATCTTCCGACAAACACACAAAAACACACACAAACAAACCGAGGTGAAAACATACATTGATCAGCCTCGAACCCAGGCGCAAATAACGTACTAAAAATAGTAACACTGCAGTATTTTCATATAGTCCTGCCCAAGCACCCCCTCGCGCTCGCTATCTTAGCCACTGATCTATTTAAAATACTGTATTGTTGCTATTTTAGTACGTTATTTGCGCCTGGGTACGAGGTTGTACCTTGATTAAAAAGTTTAAACCGAAGTTATCCAAATAGCGGACATACAGATTTCGGAAATTTATTCACTGGGGGTAGCTTGTCTTAGCCTCCTCCGCAGGCATCTCACCTGAGGAATCGGGTGGTGAGAATTTTTTTTTTCAAAACCCATTCGCAGGCTAAAACCCATAGAGAGGCCTGCGGAGGAGGCTAAGCTTGTCTCATATTTGCATATCAAGCTTTAATTCGAGCGTCAATTTAGTATCAAGCCGGAAGGACTTTACGCCAAACAGAAAAAAAATATTATAGCGTTTGGTGGTCAAATTTACGGGAATACTAGTACTACTTTTAGCAGGTATCTAAATGTGTTATATTTGTTATAATAGCCTATTGTTATTATCTGTATGGAAGTATGGAACCGTTCTCTGGTTCATGTGTACTAAATGTATGAACCCTTTAATAAAATACATTCACAACCCAATGTTTCGACTTTCCAGTCTAGCGTATTCATCAGTCACTTGCGACTCTTTAGTTTACCCCTAAATAAGACCGTGAATGCAATTTGTTGAAAGATTAAATTTATTTGATTATTTCCTTAAATAACTTAGGCCAGTTAATCGGGTTGATTCGTTTAATAAAGCGCTTATCACATCTTTGATAAACATTCAAAATGACATGTCTAAGTCAGGGGCGTAGTAATGAATTGGATCAAGCCAATAGGGAATACCTCATTGGAGAGAGGTTGTAATTTGTAGAAAATGAGAGATCGTAAAGATGGATAAGTCGCCTGAAAGGTCGAACCTTTTTTCAGCCAAATTGGCCAAGAACTCCGACCGCCGTTCGTATTATACGCTATTTAATACGCTAATAGGCTATTAGTATTATCAGTTTCTTTCAATTTTGTGAAATATGATACCATAGGAAATTCGAAGAACATGTGCGTGTTTACTGTTTATCTTTAATCCTTAATCAGATATTCCTAAATCAGCTTACGCTATAGTAGGAGATACTCAGAGCTTCAGATGCGGCGCTCAATCGGGGGCGGCGCTTTTTAAAAAAACTTTATTTGTTAACTATAACAAGAACTTTTAACAATAAAATAAACAAATGTCCCCATTTTGACGGCGGAAAGTTTTTACACTGTTTAGTGTGGCGCTCATTCGGTAGCGGCGCTCTTTAAAAAAATGTTATCGCGGCAGTTATTCGAGGGGGGAGGGGGCGCTCAATTGGGGGCGACGCTCAATCGAGTAAATACGGTATACATTAACAAAATAACTGTGAACTATATATATGAAAAACTCTAAAAGGTAAAAATGTACAATAAACGTGTCATGCCAAAATTATACTGATGCTCTTAATGCAGTTAATGCATTAAAATTTAAAATTAATTAGTTAATGTACTTTTACAAAAGCGTTGATATTCGCAGTCAGTTCGATAAAAGGGAGATTGTTCCAGGTGCGTCTACGCTTCATTTTATACAATGAGAAATACAAAGATGATTTAAAAGTACGGGCAGTAGCAAGCAAAAACGCAAACGGAAGAGAGAGAAACTGACGTGTTTAGTTTGTAATTGCTTGGAAAGCGTGAACAATGACGTTGATGCTATGAAAGTATGAATGCAGAAATCCAAGCAGCAGTTGTATTTGCTGAGCGCCACAGAAAACCACCTGGCAGAATCGACTAGAATCCGTCAACTGCTGTGTCGCTTAACTCGGAGTCTTTTTTTCAAGGCAGTGTTGGACACTCAGATCAGCACTTATAAAGAGCTCAACAACAATTCCAAATAAACAACAAGACCCCTGATTGATACCCTACATCCTGGAAAAGACGTGGCGCCATTGAAATCGTTCAAGGACTTGACGGAGTATTTTCCACGAGACCAAAGACCAGACCCAGAAGCTCTGATGTCCGAGATGGAGGTATTCAGGTCTCACCTGACCGATTACTACCATACTAACGTTAAGGATATTTCAGATGTGGCCAGAATAGCAGAAAAACAGAAGTCAGTGTTTTCTTTGACCAACAAGGCTTACCTCCTAGCTCTTACTGCACCAGTGACAGTAGCTGAGGATGAAAGAACATTTAGCAAGCTAAAACTTGTTAAAACACTCTGCAGATCAACAATGAATGACGAACGATTGGAGGAGCTATTAATAATGGCTTGTGAAAAAGATATCACGGATGAAATAAGCGTTGTTAAAATGGCTACAGCTTGGGCAGCGTTAAAACGACGAGGAGTCAAGATATCCTTACCATAAACGTTTTCGCCTATATATGTAGAGATTAAATGGATGTGCTTTTTTGACATTTATATCATGTATTTTAAGAAACTATTTCGCCTATTTTAAAAATAAATTATCTTACTACTCGGAGTTCATTGTGACCCCATTGTTGTACATCACTTAAAAAAGAAATATGGTTCGTCTGGGAAATACAATTGAATACAACAAATTGCGAAATAAAGTAATTCACGTCGTGAAACAGGCAAAGTCTAAATACTTCGAGTCTCAAGTGAATCATCTAAAACATTCAAAGCCAAGGAAATGGTGGAGTGCTATTAAAAACCTAGCTGGTTTTTCTTTAAAGCCTGCCTTCCATTCTGCAGAGGTGAATGGAACTATCTTGCAGGGACAAGACTTAGCACTCGCTGTTAATAACGGGTTTTTAGCCGCCACTAAATCGTTACCGCCGCTTTCAATTACTGATAAATTATCTGTGGAAGAACCTACCGTTTTGTACCCTATCTCCATTGTTGATGTCGAATCGCGTTTAAAAGCAGTTAAATCGAATAAAGCTCCTGGTCCAGACTCTCTGCCAAATTGGATTCTCAATAACTTTTCAATGGAGATTTCAGAACCTGTGACAATGATTTTTAATGCCTCCATTAAACAAGCACAAGTTCCAATGCAGTGGAAAGAAGCAAATGTCGTTCCCGTCCCTAAGACATCCTCGGTCACGGATATATCTTCAGACCTGCGACCTATATCTCTGACCGCTACGCTCTCAAAGGTTCTTGAATCATTTCCATTTCAATGGATTATGGATACCATTAAGTCTCAGTTGGACCGAAAGCAATTCGGATCGTTAAAAGGCTCTTCTACGATAGACGCATTAATTAGCATGTTCCACTGTTGGTATTCTAACACAGACGGCAATGGCGAGACTGTTCGTGTTTTTCTGATTGACTTTAGTAAAGCATTCGACAGAATCAACCACAAAATCCTGATAAAAAAAGATGCAATTACTAAATATTGATAAATCCTTAATAAACTGGGTTATTGATTTCCTGATGCCAAGAAGACAGAGGGTGAAATTGGGTTCTTCGTTCTCTGATTGGTCCTTGGTAAATGGAGGCGTCCCGCAAGGTACAATCCTTGGCCCATTACTCTTCCTCATCATGGTCAACGATTTGGCTATTAACCACAAAGATAGATGGAAATATGTTGACGACACTAGTCTCTCCGAAACAATCGGTAAAGGTTGTCAAAGTAACCTGCAATCCGTTATTAATAATATCGATTAATGGTGCACGGAAAATGATATGATGCTTAATCGTTCTAAATGCAAAGAGCTAATTATCTCGTTCGCTAAGGACGTCCCTAATCTTCGACCATTGTTTATTAAAGATCACTGTATGTCCCCAGTTTTATCAGCAAAGGTTCTTGGTCTGTACTTTTCTTCTGATCTTAGTTGGAACTTACATGTTGAACACATAGTACACAAGGCATCAAAGAGACTTTTTTTCTTAAACGCGAGTGCTTAAACGCAGCGGTCTTGGAGGGAATTCTCTAATTCAAGTCTATACCACATGTATACGACCTGTGCTTGAATATGCATGCCAGGTTTGGAACTTAAACTCCCCTGACTATTTAAAGGAAGAAATCGAAAGAATTCAGAAGCGAGCCCTACGAATAATATGTCCTGACCTGTCATACCGCAAAGCCTTGGAAGTTCATGAAATATCATTGCTCTCTCAAAGACGAAATAATTTATGTAAATCCTATTTTAAGAAACTTCTCAACCCGGAAAATAAATTGAATGAACTTATCCCTAATAAACGCGAGGACTTACGTACTTACAATCTACGTAACGATCAGCATATTAACTTAATTAATTGTAAGACTACAAGATTTAGTAAAAGTTTTATTCCTTCTAGTATCGTATCATATAATTATGATTCATTTTAATTGTAATATAAATTTTAGTTTTAATATATCGTATATTACTATATGTATTAGTTTTACCATGTATTTTAAATGTCAACTCTGTACAATTCAGCTCTTAGCTGCCATTCAGATTTTGTAATAAATTCAATTCAATTCAATTTAGACCACGCGCTAACCACGCGCTTGCCACGCCCTTTTGTCGGCAAAAAGTTGTCTGGCACCCCCCCCCCCCCCCCCCCC
>CACRXK020009717.1:0-18705 GCA_902702795.2 Paramuricea clavata
TATGTATATATATATGTATGTATATATATATGTATGTATATATATATGTATGTATATATATATGTATGTATATATATATGTATGTATATATATATGTATGTATATATATATGTATGTATATATATATGTATATATATATATGTATATATATATATGTATATATATATATATGTATATATATATATATATGTATATATATATATATATATATATATATTATATATATACTGTGTCTAATGCCGGGCCAGCTGATTTTACTCACCAAGCGGAGACCCTTGCACCTTATAATGGATTATAATCAAACAGGAGGGTATTAGTAAAATTCAGCATTGCTAAGTTCCCTTTACTCAACTGACCTGTTTACATCCATAAGCAAGGAGGTCAATCTTCTGAAATAGCAAAATCTGCATGTCCACTTTGCACGGCCAAGAAGGCTATTTGGGCATCAGCAGTGTTTCCACTTTCAAGGAAATTTCCTTTTTCAAGGAAATTTTGACCCTAAAAAGCAGTTTCAAGGAAAAAAAAGGAATCAAGGAAATCTAAGGAATTTTTGAAAAATTTAAGGAAATCTAAGGAATTTTCGCGAAATAAGAAATGTTTTGAAGAATCTGTCAGCAATCTTTTATTTTACTACTTTTCATCGCTCATAAGCACTATGTCCGCACGTAAAAGTGAAAAACAAACTCAGCAGGAGCATGTAATCAAGTCCAGATCTAGAATATAGAATTAATGAAACTGACTAGGCTTCTGTGGTGCAGCCTGAAAATTTTGGGTCGAAATCAGGCGGCGAGCGGGCTACCACGTGTTATTGTTAACAAACAAACTTACAGTGTCTTAACATTACTTTGTGTTAACTACTTTAGTTTTTTAAAATACTACTTTGACAACATGACATAGCTAAAATCATTAAATATATATTAATGAAGTGCGTGCACGAAGACAACATTGACCACAGTGCCAGCAGTAAGAAGAAAAAATACGACCAGAAATTCTTAAATGCCTGGCTAGCTGATCCTGAGTTCAAAGACTGGCTTGAAAAGCGACATGAAGTGCCTTACTGCAAGCTTTGCGAGTGTAAGTTATCTTGTGCAAAGACCGCACTGAAACGGCACAAAGAAAATAAAAAACACAAAGACCTGTGCAAGATTCAACTTCAAGCAAGCTCGCCAATAACTTCATTATTAGGATCACAAGTGAAGCCTGCAGCACGAATTGAAATAAAACTTTGTTCCTTCATCGCAGAAAAAAACTTCCCGATTAGCATCGTAGAAGATTTAGTGCCACTTCTTCGAGATCTTTTCCCTTCTGATCAGGCACTTCGCGAAGTGATGTTAGGGAAACAAAAAGCCACAAATGTGATCCGCCAAGTTCCGGGATTTTATTCTATCCAAGAATGTGTGGCCAAGCTAAAAGCAAATTTGTTTTCACTAATCATCGATGAGACAACAGACATCTCAACAACGTCGCAGCTTGCTGTACTTGGAGTCTATTTCAACGAAAAGGATTTTAGACTCGAGATTATTTTGATTGACTTGATACCTCTGAAAGATGGGAGGGCTACCACCATTTATACAAGTCTATTAAAAAGCCTGCGAGAAAGAGGAATTCCAATGCATAATGTTATTGGTTTCTGTGCAGATACCTGTAATGTTATGTTTGGAGCCAATCACTCTGTTTCCCAGCTCCTGGTTAAAGACCACCCATGGATTATAGCTGTCAAGTGCTCTTGTCATTTGATTCACCTCTGCAGTTCATACGCCTCAAAGACCCTTCCGAAATCAGTTGAGGACCTGTGTAGAAATATATTTTCTCACTTTAGTCTCTCAAGCAAAAGATGTGAGTCCTTTAAGGAATTCCAACAGTTTGTCGAGTTGAAGGAGCTAAGAATCTTGCGCCCAGGTGAGTGTGTATAACGCTATTCCGAAAGCATTGGAATTTTGCTGCATATTGGAATTTTGTATATATATTTTCTCTTATTTATTTTTTAAACTATAGGTCATACTAGATGGCTGTCAATGAAATCATGTGTCAAGAGAATTCTTGAGAATTATAATGCATTGAAGCTGTACTTCACTACTGTGGCATTTGAAGATGCTACGCACACCAATGATGCCATCCTTGCAAGCTTGAACAACAAGTTTACCGAAGCGTATCTTGAATTTATGGATTTTAATTTGGGTAGATTTGTTTCATTCAACTTACTGTTCCAAAGTGAGATGCCGCAACTCCATCTGCTGAGGTCAGAGGTAGAAAAATTAATCAAGGCTCTCTGTCTTGATTTTATGAAAGTAGAATATGTTAGAGCCACAGAAGCTTTCAAGATTGATCCCTCCCTAAAGGACAAACAGCTGCCTGTAAATGAAGTGTATATTGGGGTCTTGGCATCAGATACCATGAATGATATTAAGGAAGAAAATAATCCAGACATTCTACTTTTTTACTCCCAGTGCAGAGAGTTTTTGATTGAAGCTGTGAAGCAGATCCAAGCACGTTTTGTTGATTGCGAAAAACTGGACATCATGTCTTGTCTCTCGCCTACTGTTGCATTCAATTTGAAGATGTCTTCTTTTAGTGGACTGTATCAGAAAATGCCTTTCCTTGCTCAAGTTGCTGACCTTCAAAAAGTGGATCAGGAATGGAGAGAGCATTCATTAAATCCAAACCTGAATGAAAGTCTCAGTGCTGACGAATACTGGCAAGTGGTTTTTAAGGAGAAGAGAACACCAGATGAACTTGCTGCACCAAATTTGGTTAAAGTGGTGAAAGTTCTACTGTCCTTGCCTTTTTCGAATGCTGCCGTTGAACGAGTGTTCAGTCAGTTGAAATTGGTTAAGACAGACCATAGAGCTAATCTAAAGCAAGAAAGTTTGCTTGGTCTTTTAACAACGAAGATGACTCTCTTGAAATCTGTTCCTTCCGATGTGTCTCAAACTGTAAAGCTCGAGCCAACAAAGGAGATGTTAAATCTCTACAAGGAAATGAAGTCAAATGCGGACAATGA
The DNA here is from genome assembly GCA_902702795.2 of Paramuricea clavata. Classification (NCBI taxonomy): domain Eukaryota; kingdom Metazoa; phylum Cnidaria; class Anthozoa; order Malacalcyonacea; family Plexauridae; genus Paramuricea; species Paramuricea clavata. The sequence goes on from CACRXK020009717.1 coordinate 3,002, forward strand.
CGAGGTTACTGAACTGCGGAAGACCTTCATAGAGAAACTTAACATTTAAATTGGCAAAGAATGCATGTACATAGTATAGTTTTTATTAACGTTTTGCTTAAACGCTGTCACGATAACCGATAAAATTATCACTGGACCATAGACTCCATAGTATAGCGTGACTATTGAGTATTGAGAACAATTTAGCATTTTACAGCATTCTAAACTTTCCTGTATTTTTCTATTAAGATTTATAATGAAAAAATTGTTCCATACTGTCTTGCTTTATTAATTGTGAACTATAGTTGCCGCAATATACCGGGAAAATACGTTTGGTTAATCAAGGAAATTTCAAGGAAATTACATTCCATTTCAAGGAAATTCAAGGAAATTTTAAAGCAAAATCAAGGAAATTTGAATGATCCGTTGTGGAAACACTGGGCATCAGCTTCATAAGGAGCAACAACATACTACAAGGACTATTCGCGACATAACTAGAAAGTTCATTGAAAATTAGTACATTATTTTGAGAGTGTTAAATATGGTTGAAAAACCCATGAAATAAAAGGAACAAAACTCACTTAGAGTCAAGTTGTAATCGATCTCGATAGCCCCAGCAGTGTGTGTATGTCAGACTAAAATATGCCTTGATATGTATATTATTATAGATTGTGTGGAGCACAAACATGATATTAATAAACATCATTATTTTCTTCCCAGTTTGTGTAATATATTTAGCTAATAATAATGTGCAGCCTCTGGTATCATTATGAACAAATATGCAATGAAGCAAAAGTTAGTTTTCAAATCAAGTTAAAACAAGTAGAGAGTCATTGATGAGGCCCTGTTAGGGTAAATTCCGACAGGCGACATGGCGTTGAAACGGCGACATGGGAGAGCTGAAATGGCGACAAGCGAAACCAATTTTGGTTAAAATTGCGACAGCGAATTGGTAATAACAAAAAATGACAGCGAATCGTGTTATTCCTAACATGCGACAGCGACACTGCGTTATTTGTAGCCATTTGTACCTTTGACACCTTACCACACGTAAGAAATTATATTGAAAACAGTTTTGTAAAATCGTAAAACGCATCGAAGACATCGAAAATGTTTCTGTGATTGAAGACATTGATCAGCGGTCATCATAAAAACACAGAACGGTATACTATATATAAGTCGGTGTGAAAACACCACAACAATGTCAACAAAATGTTTAAAAATGACAAAATGTCATTGGCAAAGTACAGTTTTCAGGCGTAGGGGGGCGGAAAGAAATTTGCCTGACTTTTCCGGATTGTGCCCGACCAGTACCGAAAAAATTTTTCCCGGAATTTTATTTCGGTCAGTGTACCATTTTAGGGGTCAAAAATTTTTTCGGGCATGCCAATATTTTTCGGAACATCACACAAATTTTCGAAACATCACAAAATTGAGCATAAAATTGACAAAATTTGTCCCATTTGTACCAAAATTTGTACCAAAATTGCCCGACTGTTGAGCGAATATTGCCCGACTGCCCAAAAAACTGGGCGGGCTAAAACGGTACGCCCATGTACACAATCGTGAAATAGTCAACAGTCCTGGTTGATGCAATCGAATTTTTGGTTAATGGACCCTATTAAGAAATAGCATACATGGTTAAATGACGTGAAATAATGACAGGGACATACCCAACTCCTCAAATCGCGACATAACAAGTTTTGAAATTCAGACTGGCGACATTAGTACCCCCCCTAACAGGGCCTCATTGATAGACTCCTATAAATTCAGGAAATCACATGATAGTGTCTGGTGAGGTTTATTCTTTAAACTGATAAACTTCGGATGCATAGCAAAAAAATTGTCACAATTTTACTAAACATGTATTCCTCTGTTAAATCAGTGGTTAAGCTTGCACAAGGTATCATGTACCCACTCTTTTAATCTCATATTGGTGTAAACAAGGGTGTAATCTAAAGTTCAACACTGTTTAACCTCTTCATCAATGATTTACCTAAATTAATTGTTTAATACAAATTGTGATCCTATAAATTAAGTTTGGTGATACTGAGTTGAGTTGTTTATTATATGCCGGTGACTTGGTAATAGTGTCAGAATCGAAATCTGGGCTACAACAATGCCTTCAAAAATTGAAATTATATACTGTACTAAGATATAGAAATTACAAGTTAACCTAAAAAACCCTGAAATTTTTATATTTGGGACATAGTCCCAGAGACGACAGTTTATCTTGTCTAAGTAGTACTTTGAGCACAATCCACTGGATTGTGTAGACAAATATATGTATTTGGCATCAACTTTTCATTGTGCTGGTAATTTTAAAATATGGCAATAACAATGTTATACAACCAAGCATTACAGGCCGCTTACCATTATCTAATGCACAAACTTTCAAATGCAGAGAATATACTGATTAAAACATTACTAAAACTATTTTCATCATAGTTCTATTGTATGGTTGTGAAATCTGGGGTGTATGTTTATTGGATAAAATCTCTTTGTTTGAACTTTTTCTTCTTGGTGTTGTAAATAAAGTGGAATCAGGGCCTTTCAGAGTGGGGGGAAGGGTGCAATTTGCCCCAGGCTTAAGGGGGGCCCCCACATATGCAAATTAGGCAAATGCATTAATTAAGCATGCAAATAGCTGATTTTTAGGAAAAATGTAACTTTGCGTGAATAGTTAAGGGGCTTAAACTAAACCAAATTGTCTGAAATTTTGTACAGTAATTAAAAACCCGACAAATTTTCCATCTATTAACTCAAAATATGATTGCAGCTTTTAAATTTTGTGTGCGAGCCATTTTTATTTTGTTGGAAAAGACACCCCCCCCCCCTGGTTCACAAAATTTGCGTTCGAGAAATTTTTTCATCATTCTACATTATAAGTACCCAAAGAAGCTATATATATATAAAAACCCGGATACAAATAGGTGTTTTGCGAAATTGAGAGCAATTTAAAATCTGTTGAGTTTTTTTTTATACACCCTGTAGAAAACCATTGTGGACAGAATGTTCAAATTTTGAAATCATTTATTTTCAGGCAAATGTAACCTACAATATTGGAAAGCTTAGAAAAAAAACTAAAATATAGATCATTAAATTAAACGGTTATATTCAATTTACTGGTCAGTTTGTTGTTATTCTAGCTCAAAATTGGAAAAATAGTGCAAAATTTGCACAAAATACAAATTTATGGCATTTTAAATCTTGTACAACTTCGGCTGGATAGGCAAAAGCAAGATAACCGTTTAATGATTTATATATTAGTTTTTTCTAAGCTTTCCAATAATGTAGGTCACATTTGCCTAAAAATGATTTCAAAATTTCAACATTCTGTCCACAATGGTTTTCTATAGGTAGAAGTAAGAAAATCGCCATGTTCTGCCAAAGGGATTTTTAGTATGTTAATCGGAACAACTTTTCTCACACTTTACCACTGAAAACAAATCTATTGCAATTACTTTGATCAGGACCATGTACTTATAGTGATTTGACTGGACTACAAAATGAAGCAAAGTCTCGTAGGATGCTAGAAGATCTAAATTGGTACACAAAAATCAAGAATCCCCAGAGAAGTAATGAATGTCAGTCCCAAGAGGTTGAAATTGGTAATGACGAAGATGAAGATGAAGACGGTTATCAAAAAGGAGATGATAATACATCTACAAATTCAAATACCATTACTACTACTGACACAGGCGAGGCAATGGCCGCTTGAGTAAGCCCTGCTGAGACTATGACCACACAAGCAACTGAATTATGGTCGTCTGATGCTGAAAGAACATAAACATCTTTACTGTCAAACAATCCTTCAAGTTGGGGACATGTATCGGAACAAGACATGGAGTATATTACTAAAATTGGCCCGCCAGAAAATCCTAAATTTTTCCCAAGACACAGTTCTGGCCGTAACTTTCCTCAAAATATTTTTTGTCAAGAAATGCCAAATGGCGAAAAGGTAAAAAGAGATTGGTTGGTGTGGAGTGCATCAAAACAAAGTCTCTTTTGCTTCCCATGTTGTCTTTTCCAAGAAATATCACAAAAAGAGAAAATCTCTGAAAAATCCCACCTGACAAGGCCTGATGCAGGACATAAAGATAACTGGAGAAAATTATATGAAAAAATTGATGTTCATCAGCGAAGTTCGTCGCATGTGTTAAGTTATATTACGTGGAAAGAACTTGAAAAAAGCCCTGATAAAAAAAACTGGAATTGATCAGCCAGAAATATGCAGAAATTCGAGATATTTTCTTAAATAACCCTTTTTTCAGGTATATAGAGTATCAATAGGTATTTCTGATTGACACAAATAATTTATTCCTATATATTATAAGTATACATGATAACTCTATCATGAAAATAGTTGCAAAACAGTGCCGTAGCCACATAGGTGTACAGGCACAATTTTATGGGGGGGGGGGGCAAACAAAATTTGGTCGAATTTTTAAGCTGATGACAAAAAGTGCCCGAATTTTGATAAGACTTTTTATTTGATTTTACAAATGAATTATCTAAATTTTAGCAAGTGCATTCAACATTTAAATTGGAAGCCTGGCTAAAAGCTTTCACAATAGAAGACATAGCTATCTCGTCGATTTCGTCTACCAAATTTTACCAAAAGTACAGGTATCAATCATTTTAACCATGTCGTTCTTAATAGTTCGGTTAGCATATGGTCGTTCAATGTTAATGACAGCAATAGAATTCAAGCGTTCTTTGCCCATGCCCCATTGTCGAGCGGAGGTAGGATTTCACACGCCACAATCCACTGAATGACCTTTCAGCAGTACATGATGTAGCAGGAGTCGATGCAAGGCAGGTAATAAGTCGCATAGTCTATCTTGAAACATTTTGTCAACGATGTCTGCTGCAGTTTTTGCCAGATGATTGGACTCGTCCATGATGGAATTGTGATACATACTCTTCTCGACTTCAAGAAAATCCCTATTGACATTGTAAAACTCTGCCACAACATCAAAGCTGTTTTCTAAAAGTGAGTTGTTTAGCAAAACATCTCCCAGAACACACAAGCACTTTGTCGAGAGATAGGTAGAATGTATTGATGCGATGATGGGCTTTCAGCGTTGTCACACACATGGTATTCGTGAATGTGGATTAACCGATAAGTGCTTGCAGGCGACGGGATGTTTTTTCCGGGGTGCCATTGCCTCTTTGAATCAAAAACGAGATCCCTTGATGTCCTTTTTCATTTCATTGGACATGATCTGTGCTCTTTCCCACAAAAGTTCAAAATTCTCTTCGTTGTGACATTTATGGAGTGTATTGCTCGTGAGATCAGCATTTCTTTTTGCAGTGATAATTAACGTCGACACCTTTCCCTTGTAGATAGTTACTTAGACTGCTTGTATTTGATAATATCACCTTCAGAAGAATCAAGCCAAATACGAATTCAAAATCACAAATGGCATTCAAAATGGCGATGCTGTCAATGTATGTCTTAGTATTTCTTATCTTTTGCTAAAATGAGAAGAGCTTTGAGCTTTGATAATTTTCGAAATTTCCTCGGTGACTACTTTTACTGCTTCCCATGTCTGTAGGACCATCTCGTTTCACTCAAAGATTTTAGTGTGAGAACAACGTGATCACCATCTATCTTACCAGAATTAAACATGGCATTGGCGTTTTGGACTTACCTCCAAGAAATTATACAGATTTGCAATGTCCCTAGTGCATTTCGGAGTGGTTACACATCACTCATAGTGTCTTGCAGTGCCAAGTTAAGGATATGCACTATTGAATGTCATTATTTAACTATCAGGTTACATAATTCATTTTTGCCCAAATCTGGGTGAATCCCTTGCCCGAATGGCTTGATTCTCAAAGTGTTTGGAGGGCAGTTGCCCCCCCCCTGCTCTCCCCCCACCCCGTACGCCTATGCGTAGCCAGCTCGATAATTGGGGGGGGGGCAGATATTCATATATTCGTATTCACAGACCATAAAAACAATCGATTTCTAAAGAAATTAACAACGCAGAACATGAATATATGAATATCTGCCCCCCCCCAATTATCGAGCTGGCTACGGAACTGTTGCAAAATATTCTTACAATATTCTTATACTATATGATACTGTAACCAGTACATTGCATATATTATGATGCATAATATAAAAAGTGTAATAGACATGTACTTTTTATAGTTTTATAATGTTAATCAGTTATTATAATGATACATTTTGGTATCTTAATTTATCACATAGTTTCATGTGTGTTTGTGTATAGGCAGGTATAAAAGTCGGACCGGATTGTGGTCCGGGTCGGATCAGGTCAGATCTTTAGAAATTTCAGGATATTCAGAGAAATGTTACTTACACAAATGGAAGTTTGCATTCTTTCCCGTGTTATTTACACAGCATAAAACAACGTGGCAAGGTTAAAATGGAAAACCTGTCGTTAACCGAATTTATATCTGGACGAGTTTTTCATCATAGACGAGTTTCCAGTCTCAGACGAGTTTCCAGTCTCAGACGAGTTTCCAGTCTCAGACGGAAATCCGTCCTCTAATATGAATTCACTTATTGCCATGGCTATTTTAAAAAGTTGTGATAATAAAGCGGGATATAAATATAATGTCTAATGAAAACAATAGTTTGCATGTTTCTGATCTGAGTTTTCCATCTTCAAATTTCACATATGAAGCGTGTCATGCGTGTATTTTCATTTTGGCAATTTGGCACGACTGGAATAGCGACTCGGTCATCTATGGATCCGGTCCGACTTTTATACCTGCACGATCCGACCCGGACTACCATCCCGGTCTGACTTTTATACCTGCACGATCCGACCTGATCCGACACGGACTGGCGATCCGGTCTGACTATTATTTTGTGTATCTGTGTGACCCGACCACCTAAAATATTAAAAATTTAATTTTCATATACCCCCCTCCCTCTCTCCTCATCTATGAACCCTGTACTTTTATATATCCTATTTTATACTAAATACAATTATACAGATGATGATTTATATTGAGATGTTTTAAAGTATATATTATAGTTAGTACTTGATGACATTTGCAGTTGTTCAACATCTGATATAGACATTCCCTCAACTACAACATTTTGTCCTTAATCTTCAGCATTTGTTTGCGATATTTGTTGAGGTTGCCATTTTTGTCCACTAGTAGCAACAACAAATGTTGTTTCTGATTCATATGCCATAAAAAGTTTCATTGTCGCCGACTTCGTCCCATCTTCTATGTAAATGACAACGTTGTTTTCATCTATGTTAAGTCTCTGCCGTGCTAAATGGATGAAAACAGTAAATTGCAAGTATAAATAATGCCTCACTGATGACGCATAATTATGTTCACAACCTACCTTTGGTGACAAATTCATCCATTGAATCGGCAACAATTGCTTTTTTAACCGATCTATTTACGTTCCATGCATTAAAACCTGGCATCTTTATAGTTAATTCACAGGATAGCTATAAAAAGCTGATCAGTATACTGGTATAGACAGGAACGTTTGTATAAAATAAAAGACAATGTAAATTGACAAATCATTTCCATACCGTGTCATCAGTCTCTTTTGCCAGGTTGTCTGCATGGTAGGCAAAAAGTAGTTTTTCGGAAACTTTGCTGTGATGTCATCTTTTTTGTCTTCAGATGTTTTATCGTATGGAGGTATTGAACAAGGTCGAAAGAATATTGAGTCATCAGGGCTGTCCTTTTTCTATGTTTCAATTTTTTCTCCAAATTTTCTTGGTCAATCTTTGACAGCATATTTTTTACGGTTGCACAATACATGTCATCTTTGTCCCCAGGCCCAAGCTCGGGTGGCCCTCACAGTCGCCCTGGTTCAGGCTGTTGAGCAGTTGATTGTGAGCAGTTGGCTGTTGAGCAGTTGGTTCTTTTGCTCTAAAGGAATGTTGCAGGGGGAAGGACATGCAGGTTAACAATAAACCATGGCTGGTGTGAAGAGTGGCAATTAAACTTGTATTAAATTATGGTAGAAATCAGATATTTACATGTAAATTTTTGCTTAAACGTTGCGCTATAGTTTAGTAGGACTGGAAACTAAATCGGATTTTGAACGATGTGAATTAAGTGGAAAACACCACGAGTTGTTGATGTGTTGTAAAATGAAATAAGAACAAATATAAGGACAAAATATGTTGGAAATATTACATTATTTATCGTTTAAAGTAACGGTGAATGGTTGCGGGACAATTGGGTTATTATTATTCAGGATTGTGCAACTTGTAAGTTTATATTGGAATGGAGTATCTCTTATACACACTGGTATTTGTTTATATTGATAACTATATTATTATACGTAATATATGTAATTGATATCTCTTTAATAGGATTTGAATAAAGTTTAACTTTCATACGAATCGGCAAATATCCATACAAGAGAATAAACAAAAGGTTCCTATATGCTACAGGTTGTTTCACCATTCAAATCAAGGAGAATTATATTATTTATTAAGATTTCAGTCTGTAGAGGAACATATGGTAACAATTGTCAAGCCTAAATATATATTCATCGTCATTTTTTTATTTGTAATAATGAATGAAGCAAAAAAGGCAAGAACTATTGCTAAATCATCATTTACCCGTAGTGCTAAATCCATCCAACGGCTAATCGAACAAGGACGGCCCGAACCGGAAGTTGTCAAAGCAGGTGGCATATTTGAAACAGCCTATGAGAGAGTACTATCTAAGCATGAAGGATTTGCAATACTTGTAGAAGAAAAAGATTATGAACAGGAAGAATGGATGGAAGATGTGTCAAAGAATATGATGTTATTTGTAATAATGATAAATGATTATAAAATAACCATGGCTCCGAAGAACAATATTGCAACTGATAAAGTGGAAAATCCAGCCAGCTCTCAGGATGTCGATGTGGACCCAAACAACACAAATATACCATCTGGATCAGGCATTGATGAGACTGCAGAATCTGTACCACCAGGGGAGGCGGAACCCACTGTTACATTGGAATTATCACCTGACAACCAAGCTGCCGCAACTAATTTGCCCACTTATGCTGCACCCTCAGCCAGTCTAACTTCCATGAAATTGAGAACAGAGAGAGCACCGCTTCCTAAATTTGATGGAAATGTTCGAAATTATCTGTATTTTCGTAGAGATTTCAATTTATGTTCTTCGTAGCTGCCTGGACAAAAGCAATGCCGACCTGATTAAATTCAAGGAGGACTACGATGCTGCATGGGAAAAATTAGACTGAGAGTATGGCGACCCGAGAATTGCTTCTGATGTCCTGCTGTCTGACTTGGAGAAAGTAAAGCCAGTGGATGAATTTGACTATGCACACTTTGTTCAGTATCATGCTTTAATTGAGAAGATATTCAGCATGCTGACAACTGAATCGACCCGGAGATTTGGATAATACAACAACACTGAGTGCCATGGAGAAAAAATTATCAAGGAATGACCGTCTAAAGTGGGCAGACTACCAAGAAGAAAAGGGGGTAGCTCCAAAAATTGAAAACTTTCTAAAATGGATGGAGAAGGAAGTATGAAAGAGAAAGATTGCTGGAGCTGATATTCGTTCCCAGAGAACAATTTATTGAAGCGCTGACAACAAAGGCTCAGTAAATACCATCACATTGAAAGGTGAGAAGGATTCCAGCATGGGTACCAGCACGGGTACCAACACGGACAAACTCGATTCAAGGACTGAGAATCCAGGTGAAGTATTAGGTGAGGGCAACCAATCACCACCACAACCGACGTTTCAGCATTGTTGGTTATGCAAACAGCCCCACCAGTTGGACACATGCCAACGGTTTCTGAGTATGACCCCTACTGTTCGTCTCACAGAGGTGAGGAAAGCTCATGCATGTTACTTTTAAAGTTGTTTAAGTACTTGTACTTGTTGTCCCCAAGTAAAGCTGGGGGGACCGAAGAGTTGCTGCAAACTAAGATCTACACTCTCCAGATTGGTTCCCTTGATGGTGGCCCGAAATTCGTGTTGAAAGCCGTAGCTATTTCTCTAATAAGTGAAAACGTCACGGCGGTTCGTATTGAGAAGTATGCAAAGTTGTTGAAGATTGACGTCAAGCGACTTCCTTATTGGCATCGACCATCGACATCAAGTAGACATCCTCCTTGGCATCGACCATGCTCGACTTCACAGTGGCAACACGCTAGTCAATGGAAATTTTGCTGTGCGGCAATTCCCTCTAGGGGCGGTAGTTTTTGGAGCTGGTCCCGATGGTTTATGTTCAGTGAACTGCATCCATCTTGTTCGACTTAATGACCCAGTTGATCTAACTTCTTTCTGGTCCACTGAGCAAATGGGGGTAGAAGTGAACCCTTGCTATACCAAGAGAACACCAGGGGAGAAACTGCTTAGCTCTATCGAGAAGGAAGAGGCGAAGATTATTCGCGACAGTGCTGTAAAGGTCGGACAACAATGGATGATCCCTATACCATGGGCAAAGGATCCAAATGAACTTCCGGACAACTATAGACAAGCTTTGGCTAAACTGGAAAGTATTGAAAAGCGGCTCTTAAAGAACAAGGAAAATTCAAAAATGTATGATGATCAAATATTGGAAATGGAAAAACATAGCCATGCAAAGAAGCTCACACAAAGGGACATAGAACAACATAATGGTCCAGTGCATTACATCAGCCATCACGTTGTTATCAAACCGGAAAAGAAGTCCACTCCTTGTCGCGTTGTCTTTAATGCTGCTGCGAAATACCATGGTCATATTCTCAATGAATACATGCTCAAAGAGCCAGATCTCCTCAATGATTTAGTTGGAGTCCTCTTACAATTTCGGGAAAATCATGTTGCAATCTTGGGGGATGTCTCAAAAATGTACCATCAAGTTCTTGTTGATCCTGTTGTAGATGCACATTCCCATCGGTTCCTCTGGCGAAGTTTTGAAAACTGTGAACCAGACATTTATGTTAAAACAGTTCTCACGTTCAGTGATAAACCTGCTCCACCCATGGCAAATACAGCAATGGATCTCACAGCTGAAGAGAATCCTGAAAATTATCCAGATGCAGCAACAACCATCAAAGAGTGTCGATACATGGATGACATTGCCGACTCAGTTACCTCGATTGGTGAAGCTGTTAAACATACGAATGAGATTGATCACGTTCTCAGTACAGGACACTTCAAGATCAAAGAATGGATTTCTAATGCAGATTTATCAGAAAGTCGTCCTGTGGACCACATTGCAGTGCACAAAGTACCAGTGAGATCGAAAAAAAACACTCCTGAAGGAACCACTATATCAGAAGAGAAAGTCCTGGGAGTGGCTTGGAATCGAGAGTTGAATTTGGTGTCTATATCAGTAAACAGCCCCAAAGTTCTTATGGCCTGTAAAGTTGATGGTGTAGAGTGGACAAGGCCAATTAAACTGACAAAGCGGATGGTGTTGAGCATAATCTCTGGGATATATTCGATGTATTTGGATTTGCAGCCCCTTGGATTATTCGTGCCAAGATTGGTATTCAAGAGCTGTGGAAGGGAGGATATGAGTGGGATCAAGATCTACCCCAACAAGTGAAAGACAACTGGTACAAATGGTTTGACGACTTATCAAAGCTTAAAGATGTTACCTTTCAACGATGCTTCACCCCAGAAGATGTGTTGGGAAAGCCAATCCTAATAATTTTCAGTGATGCTTCAGAAAAGGCATTTGGAGCGGTGGTCTACATAAGGTGGAGATTGATGGATGGTTCCTTTGCAGTTAGGTTCATCATGGCAAAGTCGCGAGTCGCTCCAGTGAAGGAATTAGCAATGCCGAAACTTGAACTGCAAGCAGCAGTAATCGCTTGCAGACTCAATCATACTATCCAAAGTGAATGCCACTTGGAGTTTGAGAAGACAATATTTTTCTGTGATTCCATGATTGTTTTGGTTTGGATTCAAAATGAAATGAAACATGTTTCTTTGTCTCCGTGCATGTTGCCGAAATCAAGGCTAAATCAGACCCAGCAGATTGGCGTTATTGTTCAACTGATTTAAATATTGCAGACAATGTAACCCGAGGTTTGTGTGTCGAAAATCTGTCCGGTCGCTGGAAACACGGAGAAGCCTTTCTTCTTCAGCCAGAAGATCAGTGGCCATCAATGCAACTGAGTCAGGACAATGATGCAATGCAACTGAGTCAGGACAATGATGTTGTTGTTAATTTACCAGCCTGCTGTCTCCTGATGCAGTTTACCAAGCAATTCTCCAAGTACCGGCGGGCAGTTCGAGTCCTGGCGGTAATCCAGAGGTTTATCCACAACTGCAAAGCAAGGAAAGTTGCAACTTATCAACGTCTGTCTGGCGCATTGACAGTCGCTGAATTGGAGGAAGCAGAAAAGGTTCTAGTTAAAGATGCACAGTCAGCGATAAAACCCTTAATCCAGAAGAATGAATTCAGAAATCTGGCACCATTCATTGATGATGATGGTATCATCCGCGTCGGAGGCCAAATTGAGAACGCACCGGTTTCATATGAGACTCGACATCCACCCATTATTCCATGTTGCCACTGGCTATCTACCCTAATCGTAAGACAAGCACACCAGTATGGACATCTCGGCATAGCGGAAACCACAGCAAAGACACAGAAAAGATTCTGGATCGTCGGCTTACACCACATTGCGAAGAGTGTGAAATTCAAGTGCGTCTTCTGTCGGTAGAGGGCACAGAAAAACGAAATACAAATGATGGCAAACCTCCCACCATATCGACTTACACCATTCACACCACCGTTCTTTTATACAGCTGTCGACCTATTTGGTCCTATCAAAGTCAAAGTTGGCCGAAACAAATATTGGGGTGTCTTGTTTACATGTCTGAAAGTCAGAGCTGTTTACATTGACGTTGCAACAGATTACTCGGCTCCTGGTATTTTACCCGTACTGAGAAGATTCTTCTGCATCTGGGGCTATCCACGCTGTCTGTGGAGTGACCGAGGAAGTCAACTAGTAGGTTACGGAAAGCCATTGAGGGAAGAGATACCACAGAACTGAAAGATTTCCTACACAAGAAGGGTATAGAATGCCATACGATCGGAGATCAAGTTCTCGCTACTTTGGAGTGTCAAACGGTATTATTCGAAGCGGCAAACTTACTGAACCAACGCCCGATTGGTCGTATTCCTAATGATGCTGCAGACGGCACATACCTCTGCCCGAATGATATCCTGCTTGGCCGAGCATCGACTAACACACCCCAAGGCCCTTTCAGACAAACAAAAAATCCATGCCATCGATATGAATTTTGTTAGCGGATTGTAGACAATTTTTGGAAAAGATGCTATCAAGATGTTTTTCCATCCATGGTTCCCCGACGGAAGTAGCATACTAAACGTAGAAATGTTCAGGTAGATGATATCATTGTGTGGATTCATACGAATCGGCAAATATCCATACAAGAGAATAAACAAAAGGTTCCTAAACGCTACAGGTTGTTTCAACTATGGTATGGATACATTCAAGACTTCTGGAAACCAGGCACTTGGATATTTGAAGGATTAAATACATTTCAAAGTTGAAAGGAATTGGATGATAAAGATATATATTTTACAGTTCAACACTCAGATATCAGTCACACTTCATGCATGACTATAGAAATTTATATCTTGTGAATGCAACATCTACAAGTGTAAATTGTCGCCCTCCACCTATCTGTTTGCATCAACGCAATTGTGTACATTGTATTTGACAATTTGAAGAGTTTAATTTAATACCAATAATTTAACTGTGTTATATGATTTATATTGAGTCTATTGACTGTAGGTGCGTTGTTGACTTGATGCCATGCAGGGAGGGCTTTTCAATATAGCATTTTGTACGATCAATGATTCCTTTTTAAGCGGAAATATTTCATATTTTTGTACACTTTGGGGGCGACGCAATCATAGACGGATTTTCATATTTATTCCTGGGATGGTGCCAGAAATTTTAGGGGGGTGAGCCGTGAGCAGGTGACTGACTTCAAGGAGTTATTGAGAGATTCGTTTAAAGAAGCTTTATCGGGCATGATTGCACAAGTGGTGAAACCATTTGAAGAGAAAATAATAAAACTCGAGGAAAGAGTGCTTCAATTTGAGGAGAAATGCAACGAAAATGAGCAATACTCACGCCGGTACAATGTTCGTATTTACAGGGTGAATAACTCAACATCAGCTGATAGTTACGGGTATGACACAAAGGAAGATTGCTTTAAAACTGTGATCGAGTTTTGTAGAAATGAACTCGGCATTGAAGTCAAGCACGAGGAAATCGATCGAGCTCATCGCGTGGGCAAACCCAACAGAGATGGCGCGAGGGCGTTAATAGTTAAATTTAAGAGCTATGAGTCCAAACGCAAAATAATGATAAACAAACGGAAATTAAAGGGGAGGAAGCTTTACGTGAACGAAGATTTAACTTGGATGAATCAGCAGCTGCTGAAACGAGTTCGTGATGCTATTGCAGGGAATGCTTATGTGTTTACTGCTGATGGTTATATTTTGGTCAAGGTTAAACCCGACCGCCCACCAGTCAGAATTCGCAGAGACTCCGACTTATTGAGATATGACTTCGAATAATTTGACTAACTTGGCTATGGCTGACTACCGACTTTTCTTTCATATTTTTCTAATCATTAGTTGTCGTAATTTGTGTGTCTTTGAGTTCGCTTGGCTGTTGTGTAATTATTCCTGTATTGTTTGTGCATTATTTGTTTTATTTATCCGAATCCCATTAGAAATATTTTGGCTATTAAGAGATTTTGTTGTGGCGGGCTGTGTGATAAGAGGTGAGTATTTTATTCATTCCTATGATATATTTGATGGGGGATGATTTGCAAGTGCATAGAGCAGCAGCAGGGCATAGATCAACAATTGGCCTTTCCGTGGCACATTTAAATGCTCGTAGTCTCTCTATTTCGGACAAATTTAGTGAAATCTCTGCACTGATTTTATCGAATGCATTTGATATTTTTGCTGTTTCGGAAACTTGGCTTAATGCTAATATTTCAAGTGAACAGCTTATGATTCCTGGCTATAATACTCCCTTGAGGAAAGATCGCGTGGGTAGCAGGGGTGGTGGTGTGGCAATGTATATCGCTGATTATTTACCATATGTAAGGAAACATGAATTTGATTGCCAGGCATGGAGTTGTTATGGGTAGAAGTTATTTTAAATAAGTTCAAAATTTTATGTGGTGTTTGCTATAGGGCTCCCAATTCCAGTGCATCTCAGATTAATGATTTCTTTTCCTCACTTCCAGACTGCTTAGACAATATTAGGAGTAGTAACTATACGTCTGTTATTCTTCTGGGGGACTTCAACGCCCATTATAATTTTGTTAATACCACGATGCCCAATACTGATGTGGGACTCAAACTTTTTCACTTCTTAGAATGCAACAATTTAGCTCAACTTGTAAAGGAACCTACTAGAATAACTGAGTCAGTCGAGTCTATTCTAGACCTCATTATTTCTGATTCGCCGGATCTGTTTCGACAGGCACCTTAAGTCCACCGTCAAATTGCGATCATAATATAGTATTTGGAAAACTGTCAATATCTAAGCCAAAAACAAGATGTTATGTTAGAACAGTGCGGAATTTTAGCGACATTGATGTGAATCAGTTAAATAATGCTCTTATACAAGCCGGGTGGGAAAATATTTTTCGCGATTTCACGTCTGATATAGATGTTATTTATGAAAATTGGTTTGAATTATTTTCATCGATAGTCAACCGGTATATTCCAAAA
>CACRXK020009718.1:0-18705 GCA_902702795.2 Paramuricea clavata
TCTCATGTGACCATCGACATCAACCAAAACATTTGATGGTTTGAGGTCTCTGTGCAAAATTCCTAAACCATGCAGGAATTCAAGACCACTTAATATTTCTTTGATCATGCGTGGACCATGTTCTCGTATATGTTCATCTGTTTGAGAATGAACGTGTTCCTGCAATGTTTCTTCACAGAGATCCAAAATTAGATACATAAAGTCGTTGTCTCGGAGAAAATGTCGATAGCTCACTATGTATGGTGATTTAGGTTCCGTTTCAGCACTGCGACTCAAGATCTCTATCTCATTCTGAGCCAAAGGTTCAGCTGCTTGTGACACCATTCTCTTTACAGCCACTTCAGTGCCATCTTCCATGACACCAACATAAACACATGTACCGAAAGAACCTTTTCCAAGGGCAAAAGACATCTGGGCAGCAAAAGATATTGCTGGTGGTCCAACCTGTGGTATAAAAAATAATTTCGAAATTTTTTATGTGCCCACGAAATTAAAAAAATGTTCAAGCGGAGCCTTTGAACGACAGAAAAAGATCGAGCAGCATTAGGTCCGCCCTATAGCTATATAATATTTCTAAAGTCCATATATAGAATAGTCGTCGCATACAAATAGGGCATTTGCTACATGTGAAGCTCTTAGCAGGCCTCGAATTTCCCTGAAATCAATCGACGGCAATGACGTTAAAAATTGCCGTAGAACGTAACAGCTGTCTACGGCAATTTTGACAGTTTCCACGGCATTTTTCAAATTACTGTAATAAAACTTTAATTTTATTGTTACTTTGGATTTTTGACAAGCTAGAAACATGTCTACGTATTTCTTTAGTGTTTTTTTTCCGAAGAAAACTGAGACTAAAATAGTGATTTACGCATGATTTGATCAACATCTGAATTCAAGTATCAAAATAGTAATGCACAGTGAATAGTACAAAAATTGGACTATACGGCAAAAAATTGCCATCGTTGCCGCAATGATCCAAGGCATTTTGTTCTCCCTCTACGGCAATTGCCGCGATAAAATTCGAGCCTTGGCTCTTAGGTTTATAAGTAAAACGGGGATTGCATGGGAATCGCAGGTTCAATTCCTGCCAGGGACCTAAAGTTGCATTTTTTGCTTCTGTTCCTGGTAGGTCTATTAAGGCGCTTTTTCACAATATTTCCAAACGTTTCCTGAGAAAGACAACGTATAGCCTATCATACATACGTATTGAATGCTGATTAAAAAATTTCATTTCTAAGAATTCGAACGGGTGAAAACATATTCATTCTACAGATGTAAGGCTGGTATACTTTAATTTAGGGTATTATAGACTTAATAATATATATAAAGATATTACTCGACTGTGATTGGTTGATTTCAGTGCAGTTAATCCCAAACAGCAGTGCAATTTTCTGTAATCACAGCATAGGCAGCCCAAAAATGCGTGTTGACATTTTTACGCGTGGCTCTCGGGCATACATCGACTCTACTCAGTTTATTATTAAACTGAGTAGACTCGATGCATGCCCGAGCGCCACGCGTGAGGTTAAAAATTTCAACACGCATTTTTGGGCTATCTATGATCACAGTGCAAAAATCTGTAACAAACTTATCTGATTGGTGGAAAAACATTGTGATGATTAAATCAACCTATCAGTTTAAAGCAATTTAGTTTAAAGAAGTAACGGTCACAGATTGCTTCAAAACAAAACAAACATGGCGCCGCGCTACACAAAGTAAAAGTTGCCTTCGCGTGGAAAATATGGCTTTTATCTTTATTTTTAAATGGAAAAGCATTTACCTTAAACAAGACTAACAAAAATTAAATAGTCGAGTGTAAATTATTAATAAGTAATAGCATGGTTTCTCGTGAAATTTGGATAAACATGCACTCGTGAGTTTTTCAAAGACCTCAAATAGCACTCGTCCTTCGGACTCGTGCTATGTTGAGGTCTTTGAAAAACTCACTCGTGCATGTTATATCCAAATTGCACTCGAAACCATGCTATTACCAGGGCTGCAAATAAATATTTGACTTGACAGGACATTTGTCCGATCACTTTTAATTTTGGTTGGACATAACTTGAATTTGGTCGGACAAAAACCAACCTCACTAAATTTGGTCGGACATATATACGTCAAAAGATGTATATAAGTCACGAGACAAGTATGTATAGCCATTTCGGCGCAACGTTAAGTAAAATGCTAGTAAGAATGCCTTATTGCAAAATGCAAATTTGCAATCGGATTTTGTCACAGCAAAAAAATGTATAATGTGACAATTTTTTTTTGTGATCGGACCAATGTCCGATCAAAATTACTTTTGCTCGGACATTTGCCAAATTTAGTCGGACATTGTCCGACAGTAATTTGCAGCCCTGTATTACCTATACTTATAATAAGTTGCGGTAGTAATCATGTGATTATAAAATGCTCCACCGTCCGTCTTTTATCTACACCCAACTTGTCTCGCTTGCTGCATTTTCGTTTGCGTTTCACGCCAAAACTGTGGAGAAAATGTGACTATCAATAAACATACAGGACGTAGAATTTGTGCTATTTCCTGTGTTACATGGAACTTTTAGAAGTCTATCTATATAAATTTGAAATAACCAAGAGCTTTGACTGGCTTGTTTCTATCAGGTTCCCTCTGATCAACAAAGCGAGTACAACAATACAGGGTGTCTCAAAAAAACCCAAAATCATTGAAATTGACGTATTGTTCGATATTCAATGCCCTAGCACTAAGTTAATCCCACGAGTGCATAAAAGATTGACATAACTGCTATAATGAATGGTAATACTCAGCGTAAACTTGTTATGTCAGGCATAAAGTACTAAACCCACGAATTTACGAAGCATTTTAAAATTCCCATGAGCAAACAAACGTTCACTTTACAAAGATATTTTAATTTTTTAAAACAAATTAATCACCCTGTCAAAATCCTTTGTGTTACGGCATTGAAATTCGAACAATACGTTATTTCAATGATTTTGGTTTTTTTTGAGACACCCTGTATAGGACAGCGTTACCGACCCGTTTTTGGGTATGTAAAATTTGACGCGCTGCAAGTTGGAAAAGTCCTTCCTCTCACTTCCCGAAATTCAATTTTTGGCAAATTACTTTGTTTTTGTTGCTTATAATACAGGGTGTCCCCCAAATTATAGTATTGTTGTTAAAGCAAAGGATTTCATGCACCTGGTAATTAAAAATTCAATTCAATTGTGTTTACGCACTCTTGTGTTCATCATAGTGTTCAGGCATTCAACTTATAACAATAGGATAATTTCTTTTGTGTCACGTTTTGGGACACCCTGTACAGGGTGTATAAAAAAAAACGCAACCTCGGAATTTCCTGAGAGATCACTTTGCAATTCTTAAGCATAAAAGATTTTAGGCCCCTGGGAATTGAAATCGAATTGCTAATAGATCATATTACTGTTGTTGTGCATTAAATAAATGCATAAATTTTACTTTATGCACTCGCGTGTGCAGTAATTTGGACAGTTGTGCTATTTTAAATTCCCAGGCGCCTAAAATCTTTTGTCTTTAAAACAATGTCGATTTCTTGGGAAATTCCGAGGTTGCATTTTTTTTATACACCCTGTATAAACAAAGACGAAGAACTTTGCCAAAGTCCAAGGTTAATATGTTGCAAGGATAATCACCGGAACGCGAAGCGTTGATGTGATGAAAATCCTTGCACTTTTCACCGACAATGAGGTGAATAATTGTTTTAACATTTACCACAACAAAACAAATATGACCAAAAAGCAACGCAACTTTTTTGAAACAATTTGTATTTAAGCTCATGTATTATACAGGGTGTATAAAAAAAACGCAACCTCGGAATTTCCTAAGAAACACTTTGCAATTCTTAAGCATAAAAGATTTTAGGCCCCTGGGAATTGAAATCGAATTGCTAGTAGATCATATTACTGTTGTTGTGCATTAAATAAATGCATAAATTTTGCTTTATGCACTCGCGTGTGCAGTAGTTTTGACAGTTATGCTATTTTAAATTCCCAGGCGCCTAAAATCTTTTGTCTTTAAAACAATGTCGATTTCTTGGGAAATTCCGAGGTTGCGCTTTTTTGATACACCCTGTACAGTATAAAGAATGCATGGTTATATCTGTTGCTCGCAAGCATGCAGCGTCCGCTATACATGCATGTTATAAGCGTTAATAAAACATATTATCATGTACTCGGGAGGTGGATCGCCTTTTGTGCAATTTGATTGGTTGCTCAGCTCTGGATATTCTTGCACTATTCACCTCCGGACAAAAACAAAATGGCTTCCCGTTTCGTTCCGGGTACAGACGTCCAAATTTTTCTACTAAACGAAGCTGCGTTTTCGCAAAGCCACAAAGTTTTGTTTAACAGTAGAGGTATATTTTTTAAAGCTATATCTAATGAATAAAATTACTGAAAGCGTGTAAACTGTAAACACTGTGTTTTTTTACAACTATTACGGATGCTTTTAGCCAAGGAATGGCTCAAATAGTCACTGTATAGGCCTACCTTGATCATTTAAATCCAATAGATATGTAAAATTACGTAAAATGTAATAATAATTGCATGAATTATATTACCTTTCTCATCTTTTCACCATCCATTGCTTTCAAAGCCTGAATTTTCTCCTCATGTTTAATGGACTTCTTTAATTCCAGTTTGAGAATATTGAGGATCTCATCATTGCCACATATATACTTCTCCTGTCTTCGTATATCAACATTATACTTCAGTAATGTTTGGACCACCGCTGTATGTCCGTGAATGCATGTTACGCTTAATGGGGAAGGTTGCCCATCATCGTAACTATCTATGTCTTTGATCGCTCCGTGTTGAAGAAGATAGTCAACAATCAGGTGATTTCCCTTGTAACATGCCAAATATAGAACTGTCCAATTGCCTTGCTTGTGTTCAGATGTTACCATAGCTCCACGTTCAATTAAATATTTTACCATTTCTAACGAACCACAATTAACGCCATAATGTAGCGGAGTTGTATTCGACACGTTTAAACAATTAACTTCAGCACCACGTTCAACCACATATTTAACTATTTCTAATGAACCAGAACATGCAGCATAATGAAGAACTGTGTTGTCATTGTCGTCTTTTTCTTTAACATCACCACCAGATTCAACAAAACGTTTTACTTCCTGAAAATTTCCTGCTTTAGAAGCTCTCAAAACCACCAACAAATTTGCATTACTATAATAACAAAGGCAATTATTTGAGGTTATCGATATTACAAAACAAATCCTTCATGCTCTGATATCATTCTTATTTTATCGAACTTGAGTCATCAGTTAAAATGATGCCGCACATTGTGATAAACTATGAAGTTTATCACGACGTGCAAAACGCTTTTTAAATTTTGGGATAACAAAAAGATTATATGGCATTCCAGTATATATATATATATATATATATAGGATGACAAAAATTTACTGCAATGTCTAACAAAATTTCCTGTGAAGACATTTCGTTAAAAATTTCCTGCCGGGAATTTTCCAGCTGCGCTGATTGGCTGATTGATCCACTCCTACCTTACCCATGCAATAATTGCTTTGATGCACCGTGCATGGGAAAGGTTGGGCGATATACTATAGGTTGACTGATGTACATTATTGTCACTATTCAAAGTATGCGAACAACTGAATAAACGCCTGTTCGCAGGCTATATTCAAATCGGCTCTCTATGGTTACCTGGTGACAGCAGATATCGATGACCTCGCTTTTGATTGACCCTGTGGCTGAGCTGCACTGGTTGATGTTGACTGTCCCTTCAGTCGTGCGTACGGTCGTGGGTCCTTTGATACGCTAAAATCGCGCTTTTCTGGAAAGAAAGATAATTAACCAAAGTTAATTAAAATTAAAAACTATTTCATGTCAGTTTTCAAACCAGATATCTTTTTCTCCTACTATAGGATTTTTACATATATACTTATATAAATGGGGCTAAGTGTTCGCGACCCCTTCGTCTGCAAACAAAGTTTCGGTGTCCCAGGAATGTCGCCCCCCCCCCTCCTACAATCCCCCCCCCAGGGGGGCGAAATTCCTAGTAATATCGCCACCTTTCTTTAGGATTTTCGTCCTCCGTTCAAAATTTCTCACTTCCTAATAGTTGCATAGGATAATTATTACATGGCTTGCCTGTAGTAATTTGAAATCAGTATCAATTCAAAATTGTTAAGAATACAAATTTACAATTACATGTATCGAAAGGGCATACAGTAGATCAATAGGACTTATCGTACGCTTCACAGCACACCATGCATATTTTGCATTTTCGGTGTTAATCCTTAAACTCATTGTTAAAAAGTAATCACCGTGGTGGTTATTGCAATTGTTGGTATTGTGAAGACTTGTTTTTTTAACTGATACATGCATAAACTACAGTATATGTTTTTTTTTATAATCAAACTGTTTAATTTCATTATAAAGAGCACTAAAAATCTACTTGTCTCTACCGATGCAGTATTCACAAAATTATTCATTGATTGGAAATAATTGAATTGGTTAGGTAATTCTTATATATAGATCGTGTTTATGGTATTTAGGTCTATACCACAACATCAGCTAAGGCTAAGCTATAAATTTACTATCGTGTTTATAGAAGAAATACGTTTAGTTTCATTGTTATTGTTAACAGTAGTCAATATAGCATGTTTGCCAAATTTGAACCTCAGCGTATTGTTATGTTGTAAACACTGAAGCACATTATTATTGTATTGACAAGTTAAACATGATGGAATTGATCGAATTTCAAAATATAAATTAAATAGATGAAATAAATTAAATAGAAATATATTAAAGTATTGTTAAAATTCTTTAGCATCCACGTTTTGTCGTTATTTGAAAATGTATGGCTTATAAGTTGTCATTACTCATTAGTGAATGCGCGTATATATGAAACTTACTGTTTTTTCTTGCATTATTTCAATAGTAGTTTTTAAATCTCAGAATGGTAAAACTTGCCCAGCCTAGTACCAGGTTCTCTCTTTCTATTCGCTGCTTTGACATATTTAAATAAGTCTTAAAAGTTTAATGCCTGGGTGTGCTGTGCGGAACGCTTCAGCGAGAGAGCCTAGCAGAGTTCGGTAAAATGGTCCCTGATTTTAAAAGTGGTCCCTGACCTGGTTACCAAGCATGCCGCATTCGTAAATAGAAAATGTTATGGAAATTTCCTTTGCGTTTATAATTAAGTAATTAGTTTTGCTCTAATCTATCGGAACAATAAAATAGGCTACGTTTCTAAGGCTACTAAATCTGACTCGTGTTTACTAAAATATAAAGCCATATTAAATGCTATCTAGAAGCTTGAAAATTATGCCGAGTCTCCGACTAAAAATGTTTTGACAACACAGTCATGTCAGGCAAATATTTCCAATCTCCTCAGCTACTCAAACTTGTCAAGTAGAAAGCGTAGTTATGTATACCAGTATGGTCTAGTGTTGATCACAACTTGCGAGTATATAAATAACATCAACGTTTATATATTGTATATAATTTTTTTTAATTGAGCACATTTTTAGTACAGTTTGAATTTGGTTATGTAGACATCGAACATGATCAATGAAGACTATTTACAAGGTTATTTGTATATATAAATTTTTCGCCATATTAAAAATACTGAAATCTGCTAGGCGTTCTGAAGAACCTTTAGCGGTGACGTCACACCTAGGTCCCAGTCTTGTACTACATCCACGTTTTTTCTCGCGCTTGCTTCAGAACGACTGGGACTAGGCTGAAACTTGCCAATACTCCAATAATACATTTCAAAAAAGACAAAAAAGTTTTAGTTTTGCAGAGTTAAATTCTCAAACGTGTCAGGCACTAATAAGATCAAAGTATCACGAAATTATTTTAATAAACCACATCGCACATATGTGTAATATCCAAGCTTTATTAACTATAAGTTGTTTTTCAAATACAATAATATCAAGCTCGCCATGCTCTGTTCGCCATGCGGTCTCGCTTATGTCCTCGCAAAGCATTGTTGTCTATATACGGTATGTGACGTTGACGTCATCATCACAATATGGGGGGCGAATATCCTAAAGGGGGGCGATATTCCGAGGGTATTCACCCCCGGGGGCGATATTCCTAGGAATATCGCCCCCCTTTTGAGAGGGGGGACGAATCTCCTGGGGGGAGGGGGCGAAAGTCCTGTGACACCAGGCCATTTTCCAATCGAGCGCGCTAACAATAAGAAGCCACTTAAATACCTCCGCCAGGAGGTTATGTAATCATCTGGGTTTGTATGTGTGTGTGTGTATATGTGTGTGTGTATGTGTGTGTGTTTGTCTGTGAGCACGATAACTCAAGAAATACCAAACATATTCATACGAAATTTTTTGAATGCATTTCCCATCGGCTAAGGAAGAACTGGTTAAAATTTGGTTGAATTTGGTTAAAAATTGAACGAGAAATGAACAAAATTTTGTCTTGCTTTTCCCGGTCAATTAAAAAAAACTCACTGAATGCGTAATTAGGACGTGTATAATGTATGCACGCAGTACTATAGACAATAATGAGATGATAAACTTCATTAAGCTTCAGCCTTCATTATCTATTGTCTTAGTTGCATTTCACACGACCGAAATTCAATGGGGGCGGAGGTATGCAGTCTCTGAGTGCCCTCTAGTTATATAATAAGAAGCCACTTGCTCTCGTAAATACAAGCTTTGGATATGTTGCAGAGTATATGATATTTCAAACCCTGATTTTGCATGAGAGTACTAACATAGTGCGCAATTATACCGCTTGTTCTACAACTGCTGCTACTGTAGCTATAACATAAAATGAAATCACGCCCGCGGCAAGAAAAAAGATACAAGTAATGTTGGACATAAAAAGGGAACAAACATGACACAAAGACCTAGATATTTTAGACGAGTAAATATTTTAGATACATCAACAAAATTTGGCCAAAATGTGTCAACACTAGTTTTGGTGCAGATACATGCACGCTTAGCGTGCACATTTTTGTCAGAATTGACATAACCGAAGCTTGTATTTCCGAGAGAAAGTCTTTGCATTGCTAGCACGCTCGGTTGGCAAATGGTCCGGAAATTTTTCCACATTTACAGTATTCTGTCGCGAAAATTGTTAATGAGAGTTGGCGGGCACACGCGAGCGAAATATGCAACTCCCATTAACTTTATCCTTGTTTCACCAGGGAGTTATACTACCAGTTTAAACTGTTCCCCTAAACATAAAGGTCCACTAAGTCCGCGGGAGGAGAAAAGGACGGGCGTGACTTTTTATCCGCCCGGCGCCGTTCTCCCACCCTAATTTTCCCGCCCACAAGTCCTCCCCCAAAAAATCGTCTGCTATGCAGGCGAATTAGTTCAGTATTATGAATTCTAACCTGCGATGTTAATTGGTAGAGACATGCAGAAAACACTTTTTTCAAATGGCAACGAGGCGCAATCACCACCGCAAATTTTTAGCTCCGCTGCTAATAATATTGTGATGCCATTAAGTGACAAATAGTTACAATCAGATAATATAATATATTGAAGGAATCAAGCGGGTGTTAATTTAAAGACACACGCACAAACTTCTGGATAACGCTCTCTTCTTCCTTCCGCAACTCTGCCTACTTACTTTTCAAATTTGGTGCATGTAATTCTGGAAATAGTTTCTGTAGAACAGGATTTTGATCCAGGATACGTAGCTGTTGTTGCAGTGTAAGTCGTGAGAAAGCTTGGTAATCGAGAATCATCTGTTGTGGAGATGTTGGTGCGGATTTTGTATGAACTTTGTTCACCGCAGGTACCTAGAGTTAAAATAACATTTATAGCTACGCTTTAATACTGCTTAGTATAAGTGAACAATGGGGGTGCTCCCTTCTTCATCCACCCTGATTTCTGCAACTAAATGTCATTGCCAAAAACACCAGGTAAACAAATTATATCCCCCTTCCCCTATCCCATACTATATTGTCTTGCAATCAACAACAACCATATGTCATAATGGGATCTTATTTACAGCACACAATGTACAAAACTAAATCTACTATTGTTTATTGGATTTTCTTCCACGACAAAATATTGTTGCATGAATCTGGTATGCTGAATTATATCATTCTATTCACGAACTATATGCATCGATTATACTTCTAATTTCCATACCTGTCACCATTTGTTACTGATGAATGACCTTCAATATATGACCTATTTGATATATTTACTTGGCATAAACAGTGATTTGTGCTCCATCAAGTTATCATATATTTGTGATGTTTATAGAAAAATATATTCATTTAAACATCAGTCTCTTAATATTTTTACAAGCTACCGGGTATTGATTGAAGCCCTTGGCAACAGTGCAATCACCATGAGAAGATACATGTACGCTCAGCGTACCTATTTTTTAAATTAAAAATTTGGCTCAATGTATGCCTGAGAATCATCAGGGAATCATTAAAGAACATGAATAATAAAAACTATCTTGTAAACTAAAAGTTGTGTTGAATATCAAAAGTTGTGCACAAGAAAGTTACTATCGTTGATTATTGGCGAGGATGAGGCACTATATTTAATTGACCGTAGTTCGCGTTGCCGTTATTAGCGCCTCAAAAATCCTTCTATCAAGCAAACGATGGTAACACAGCAAACAAATATGCATGTGCATGGGATTGCCTTGGAAACTATTATCATTAAATAATGTTCAGCACTGCACTATGGCTATTCGCTTTATTTTACCTACCTGTCGATTGAGTTTCGTTAATCGTAAGATAGTGGGTCGGCTAGCTGTCACAACTTGAACCTGCCATAGAGCTGGAGGATTGGCTGTAGACGCCGCCGTTGCTGTCTTCTGTTGCTGCACCATACGTAGAGACGGTAAATTTGACTGAAGTAAGATAGGAACGCGAGTGTGTCAATCATTGTAAATTTTGTTTCAAACATATCTACATGGTTCTTTGTCACCATATTAAATAGATATTGTTTTAAATTAAAAGTTTGGTTCAAAGTACGTATGCCTAAGAATCATCAGGGAATCATTAACTTAACGAACATGAATAATAAACTAGGGATCCAAGGATAGTGTAAAGTTTCATTGAAAAAGACACGGCAAGAACTGTATAGGGTCGCCGACAACCTAGAACAGTAAGGACAGGCATAGGCTAAAGCAGGCACGTCACTCAAAAATGTGGATTAGAACAACGTTTTTACGGATAAACAAGTCCTTATCACTCCCTTCGTAACTCGTTTATTAAATGTGGAATTGTAAAAACTCTTATTTGGGCATGACGACTTTCTGTTTTGTAAAGCTGATGGCTTACACTACGAAATAAACAGCATATATGCATTTCATCTCATTATCTATTGTTTTTAAGGCGTTCGGCACACGAGCAGCCGTGACGTTTGAAACAAGCGTAACACATTAGAAACGTCGTGCCTCGTGGAACTGATACAATTTATTTATTTATTGTGATGCTACACGCGACAACTCGAAATTTAAATTGTTTCACCAACAACCAAATTTTGTATATTCTAAAACTATATTTGCATTGGGAGCTGTCGCTAAAAGTATCCCCACGAGACTACTGATATACTAAACTTATTTAAAACTATGATTATTCCCATCATCCTTTTAGCGCCCATATTGCACATTTGACTATTGTCTCAGTGACTCTCTTTAATTGAAATAGCCGTATAACTAGTTAATACGACGTTAATCCATTACAAAAAAATAAATCAAAAACACAGAAACGTAAAAATGAGGCGAAAACTAAAATATAAAAAAATAACGCATTTTATCCCCATATCCGTTCCCCATTTTATTTCCATATCCGTTCCGCATCTGCTCCGTGGATCCGCTCCGTCCCGCATCCGCTTCCGCATTTTAACCTAATTGTGACATGTTTACACAATGTATCAGTCAATTCTAGCATTGCCCCCCCCCCGGGCAACCCCCAGGCATTTGTAACCTTTTCTTTGCCCGGTGGCCGGGCATTGGTACTTGCAAAGTTGTCCCGGGGGCGGGGAATTGTTTAGGGGGGGAGGGGGAATTGTTTACCAGCCGGGCATTTGTCTCGACCGGACGTTTCTGCAACAAACACGTGTTATTAAGGAGTTTAAGCTTCACGTTTCCGGGAGGCAGCAAACGGCAAGTTCGAACTTTCTTGGCAAAATTTTCGTTGAACATTTTCGTTTCATATTTTCTTTCTTGTGTCGAAAGAATGAGCATGAATTGTAGTTTTAAAACAACAAGTCCATTTACTCTTTATTGCCTGATACCGTAAAATTTTTCTTTGCTTGGTGTTTGCCGTTTGACGTATAAACGCGATCGAAGCTCGTGAACACTAATGATGAATAATATCCTTGAATTCGAGAATAAAAACGAGGATTATTTATTTTGCTACGTTATTGTATAACCGTAATTTTCGTTTCATATTTTCTTTCTTGTGTCGAAAGAATGAGCATGAATTGTAGTTTTAAAACAACAAGTCCATTTACTCTTTATTGCCTGATACCGTAAAATTTTTCTTTGCTTGGTGTTTGCCGTTTGACGTATAAACGCGATCGAAGCTCGTGAACACTAATGATGAATAATATCCTTGAATTCGAGAATAAAAACGAGGATTATTTATTTTGCTACGTTATTGTATAACCACCGAACAGATGAGCACGTTTTTGTTGTTCAAAAGCTGGGATGACTACTGCAGCTTTTATACAAGGAAACTTATTGTCAAGTAAATCTTAAGAGGTCTAAAAGACATTCTATAAATGAGTCAGTGTGCCGGGCATTTGTCGTTATTTCTTTGGCCCAGGGGCGGGGCATTGCCACGCTTTTCCTGCTCTGCCCCGGGAAATTGTCAACTTAAAGAAAAAAAAAGTGCAAATGCCCGGGGGTAGCCCGGGGGGGATCGGCAATCGTAGAATTGACTGATGCACAATAACAAGAACATTGACCTTTGACTTTATATTCCCAAGATGACAAGATCAAGTTGTGTTTCATGAGTCATTTTCAGCTTTTCGCATGTATTCAATGTCACTTTAGATTTCAATAGTTTCACAGTTATAGCAGTGTTTATAGCAGTTTGACAAGCTTCAACACATATATATTCTCGTAAGATCTGGTAGAGATTCTCAATCAATGTTCTCATTGATATTGCATTGTCATTGAACACGAGTTTACAACGTTGTGCTAGACATGTTATGTGAACAAGACCCGTGGCTGCACACGTTGGATACCTCTACTCTGTGGTATAGCACCTTATACAGTCGATGTATAATGAATATACGGTCTAAACAATATATATCCGCACTTAAAATATTAATTGAATGCCGGTAAAATACAAAACATCAATTTATATATTGCGTAGAATCTCAAAGATTTTCTCAATAATCAATATTCATATCTGAAATGTTTATATATTTGAAAACAACACTGTATCGCTCCTTCCTAGCTCTGTATAATGAATATACTGTCAAAATAATATCGGCACTTAATTCAATATTTCAATGCCTAGAATCTCAATATTCACGTCTGAAATGTTTATCCTGACGATGACTGAAATATAGTCGAAACGTAGATAAATAAAAATGTTTATACATTTGAAAAAAAGCACTGTCTAGCTCCTTCCTAGCTCTATATAATGAATATACCATCTAAATAATATCGGTATTTGATTGAATGCCCGTACGTAATGCATAACATAGATTTATACAGTATATTGCGTAGATTCTCAAAGATTTACTTAATATTCTCGTCGCGTCTGAAATGTTTATATATTTGAAAACAACACTTATCGCTCCTTCGTAACATCGTCACGCTATCGTTGCTCTGCGGCTTGATAGCGCATGCGCATTCGCGCTGCTAAAGAAAAAATCGGGTGTTCCGGGGTAAAAATCCTTTTACAACACGAGAAGCCGACGAGAAGCGAATGTTATAAAATTTGCAATAACACAACGATTCCTCGAAATTTTTGTGAACTTGGCAAAAGGCCTAAAGAATATTTAAATAAGACAACTGAAATTGGCTAAATAACCTTCAACGCACTGACTAAGTACAATAAATCACTACGAACATAAATCGTATACACCTCCCGGAAAGTTTACTCTATGACTGAATGACTGAATGACTGACTGATTCGTGTGAATTTTCGCCACTCATCACAATAGTGTAAAGTGAAACTTTACACTAAAAACTATCTTGTAAACTAAAAGTCGTGCTGAATATCAAAAGTTGTGTACAAGAAAGTTGTGTTCCAAACAAAAAGTGCATGTATTGAAAATATATCGTTGATTATTGCCGGGGGTGGGGCACTATTTATTGAAGTACGTAGTTCTAACTAGGGTGCATACTGTACAGCAGACTTTGTTTAAATAAAATTTAGTTATACGCTGCATATTCATCAGTTGATTCATTGCGAGCATATCACATGTATTTTGGGTGTTTTGTTTAAACCTGAATAAACAGCCACTTCAAATTAAACGCCTAACACATTGACATCAGGCTCAACAACATAAGCTAAAAAATATTTTTTGCCTACAGCCCTCTTAAACGGGCCTTAATCCTGTGAAATATCTCAGAATTTGGTAGACTGACATTGTGCCAATATGCCCTTTCACGTTTTGTAGTTTTGTCGCGTTTCCATTATTAATTACCGCCTTGAAAGTCCTTCTATTAAGCAAACGACGGTAATACAACAAACAAATATGCATGTGGGACTGCCCTGGAAAATATTATCATTCACTAATGTTCAGCACTGCACTAGTTCACCCTATGGCTATGTGCTCATTTTATTTTACCTACCTGTCGATTGAGTTTTGTTAATCGTAAGATGGTGGGTGCCACAGACTGAACAGGATTCTGAACCTGCCATACAGCTGGAGGATTGGCTGAAGTCGCTGCCGTTGCTGCCTTCTGTTGCTGCGCCATACGCAGGAGCGGTAAATTTGACTGAAGTAAGATAGAAACGTGAGTGTGTCAACCATTGTAAATTTTGTTATCAACTAAAGAGAGTGGACAGGAAAAGGGAGCCCCATATAAAATGACATACCTGCATGGTTCTTTATTATCATATTTAGTCCGTGTGTTGTGACCTCGAAAAGTGCCTTGAAAACGTTTTCGTTAAGCATGTCTTAGATCTGAAATATTTTTACGGGAACTAACACTTTCAAACACGCTGAGTTCAAATCCGAAAAGTTCCCACTCCGTAGAACCGGAGTTTTCTCACAAACTGCTATTTTACCTTCACTAATTACACAGCAAATTTTTTTCATGGTTCAACGACACGGATCGATGACGATACACGATTATGTCACTCAAAAGGACCAATTTCTATTAATCATAGTTCCTTTTGACAAAAGACCGGTTTCGCTCGAATCATTTTGAGTTATGCAATCTTATGCGTGTTGGACGTAAACAACATATCTTGTCTACAACTTTGAGAAGGTACAGATACTACCATTTGCAAGCAACCGCAAAATACAAACTTTTTTTCACGTTTGTTTACGTTTCAAACGTACACGATGGGCGGGTCAAACGTGCCTGTTGGCACGTAATAATCAATTAGTTTGAACTGCGAAATAGTGACGTTTTACAAATCTCGCCCATACGTTTGAACAACGCGAAAGCACGTTCAAGACTAGATATCCTGCGTTTCACAACTCATACTTTCCTGATATTACAATATAAAATGTCTGTACAAACTACAGTCGTGCCAATAGAAGCGTTCCGAACAATTTTGATCAGTTCATTTCCATGCGTCGATCACAGAACAGTTCCTGAATAATTTGAAAAGTTCCTTAGAAATTTCCTAGCTTCCTGTGCAGATAAACCAATCATGTTAGATGTTATATAACAACTGACCAATCACGTTAAAGCATTGCCCAAAACGAATTTTCAATTTTCCGTTCGACTATCTTTTGACTGTTTGTCAACCGTTTGCCTATAAATTAAAATATTGAATTTTCATATTTTTTTGTGTATTCAAAATTTTCGACAAAAGTCGAAAGCTCCTCATTAGAATTGCAAAGTACAACATGCAGTTGATGAAACATACAAATTTTCGTCACCGTATTAACGAAGGGATAAACAGTTTCAATTATAAATGTAATAACTATATTTACTTATAGTTATTACATTTATAATTGAAACTGTTTATACCTTCGTTAATACGGTGACGAAAATTTGTATGTTTCATCAACTGCATGTTGTACTTGATCTTGTCTAAAAGTACACCCGAGTGACCATGAATAATGACCACGAATGACCACGAGTGACCACGAATGACCACGAGTAATTTCTGTGTTGTAGATAATTTTATACATTATTGACATTACAGAGTTATTAAGACTTATATAAAGTATTGCGAACAGAAGAGCCCGCGGGCGCTAGGATCGGGGGCTCAGAGGATGGGAGAAAAAAAACAAAACAGTGAGAGATTTTGTAAATCAAATGTGAGAGTTTCAATGAATTTTCCCCAAGCAGGATTTTAGCCGAAAATCACAACGAGAGAGCGAGAAATAACAGCGTGAGTAATCAATAAAAACATCGAAAATTCGTGAGATATCGCCGCCATCTTGAAAATGTCAACTACCAACAAAGTAGAAGAGCTACTAAAACAAATCGATGGGAAACTTCGTATGCTAAAATTTACACAAGAAGATACACCAAGAGTACTGGAAGATCATAAGGTAAAAGCAATGGAACGTCATACAAGGGTTTTCGAAGAATTAATCGAACAGACTCATAAGCTTAAAATCGAAGTTCAACAAATCAGAATTGAGAAGGGAGATACAGCAGAGGAAGTGAGAGAATGAGTCTTGATATCGAGAGCAAAGTTTCAGGTTTCGAAGAGGTAGTCGACGAGATAAAAGAGACTATTATGAGAGAACATACTAAAGTCAAAACCCAGGAAGAGGAAATCGAAAAGGAGAAACGAAGGTTACATTTCGAAGAAGAGCTTAAATTTGAAGAAACCAAATTAGAAATGAAGCAAGAGTATGAGAAAAAGATGGAAGAAGCACGCATGAAATCTGCTACAAAAGGTAACAAATGCTAAACTTCCTAAACTAGTAATTACTAAATTCCAAGGCACACACCTAGACTGGCAAAGATTCTGGGGCCAGTTTGAGACTGAGATAGACAAGGCCGAGATAAGCCAAATTGCAAAACTATCATATCTGAAAGAACTCCTTGTTCCAAAAGCACGTACATACATTGATGGGCTTCCCTTCACCATAGAGGGGTACGAACGAGCTAAGACCATCCTCAAAACAAAGTATGGGAAAACAAGTGAGGTAGCTAATGCCCACATGCAAAGTATTGTATCATTGCCTGTCGTTAAAGGGACACAACCCAAGAAGATACATGAGTTTTTTGAGTCGTTAGTCACCAACACCCAAGCCCTTGAAACTATGGGTAAACTCAGTCAAGTACATGGGTTTGTCAGACCAACCCTTGACAAACTCCCTGGGATTCGAGCCGACTTAGTCAGATTGGATGATGAGTGGCAGGATTGGGGTTTCACTCAACTGGTAGAGGCCCTGAGAAAATGGTGTGAAAGAAATCCAATCGTAATCGAAGAGAAGCCTGATCATGGAGGAAGTGACACTGGGGGCTCAAAAGTTAAAGCTGGTAGATTCTTCCAAGTCAACCAACAACAATGGAAGCCAAAGCCCTGTGTATACTGCAATTCAGACCAACATAAATCTGTAGTTTGTGATAAGATAGTAGATGTGGCTTCTAGGAAGAAAGAACTAGCAGCGAAAAAACGTTGCTTCAATTGTACAGGTCTGAAGCACCGGGCTTCAGAATGTCGAAGTTTAGCTACCTGTCTGAAGTGCAAGGCTAAACACCACACATCAATATGTGATCAAGTACAACAACAACAAATGATGCTCGCAACTGCCAATGGCAGAGTCATCTATCCGGTGGTAGTTGTAATAGTCGATGGTGTGAAATGTAGAGCGTTGCTGGATACGGGGGCTGGGAGCTCTTACATCTCAGCTAGTTTGGTTAAGCTCCTTCGCAAGAAACCCAACAAAACCGAGTACAAGAGAATTGATATGATGTTATGTTCTACCAGTCAGAAGATAGAGAGTTACAATGTGAAGGTCTCCAATGTTAAAGGAACTTTCAAAATGAATATTCAAGCAAGCAAAGTTGACAAGGGGTACTGTTGTCTATACCAAACCCACATTACAGTAAAATCATCAGTCAGTATGAGCATTTGAAAGAAGTGTCAATGGACGATAATGACACTAAACCAGAATTACCTATTTCTATGATATTGGGAGCTAGTGATTACTCGAGAATAAAGACCAACACACAACCCAAGCTCGGACAGCCCGGAGAGCCTGTTGGAGAACTCACGACACTCGGTTGGACTATTATGGCAGCTGGTGAAGAAGCAGATCTCAGCAGTGTGTACTTCACCAAATCTTCAGCAGCAAATTACGAACAGCTATGCAGCCTGGATGTACTTGGCCTCCAAGATCAACCCAACGAAAGCCAACAATCGGTGTACCAAGACTTCAAGCAACAACTACGACGCAGCGAGGATGGCTGGTACGAAACCGGGTTACTATGGAAACCTAGACATGACGAGCCTTTACCAACCAACGAATCCAACAGTTTGGGACGGTTGAATAATTTACTAAAGAAATTGCAACGCGATCCAGAAATGCTTGACCAGTACCACAAAATTATCCAAGATCAGTTGAAGGAAGGTATTGTTGAGAAAGTAAC
>CACRXK020009719.1:0-18704 GCA_902702795.2 Paramuricea clavata
TTGATTTCTATTCCAGCGATTCATGGCTTTTGAAAGACAAGCCGCTCAAAATAATCCTTTCATGTTTTCTGAATTCCTTTTTTCGAGGAAAATTTTCTGTCCAATTAATCTCGGACTCTGCCTTATCTCTGGTTTTATGCGCCCGATAAGGACAAAAATACCACCGTTCGATTCAGCGTAAGAAATTGTACTTACGGATGTCAAATGTATTACTAAACAACAGTATTCTAGCGATTCATGGGCTTTGAAAGTCAAGCGAAATTGTATTGTTGACAAGTCACTTAAAATTATTAAACTAATTAAAAATGCAGTACGTTTGATCCTTAAACAACTTCGATATCGTTGGTTTTCTCTTTTCGGCCGTCTACCAGTATATTCGTCTCACTTTTCTCTTCATTTTGATAGTATTTTGAGCCCAAAAAATTTTATT
Organism: Paramuricea clavata; assembly: GCA_902702795.2. NCBI lineage: Eukaryota > Metazoa > Cnidaria > Anthozoa > Malacalcyonacea > Plexauridae > Paramuricea > Paramuricea clavata. The sequence goes on from CACRXK020009719.1 coordinate 431, forward strand.
CTGAAGGCTTTAAAACGCAGTTTTGATCCTAACGTAGCCTAATTACGTACGGACCAACTGGCGGCCGACAGGAGAATGTTAGAATGTAGGCAATGTAGCGTGCTAAATATAACTTTACTCGCACATGTAGGCGGAAACGCCGGAAATTTTATTTGTAGGCGGGCACCACATTTAGTACTGTTGGAGACAAGTTCGTTCCGACGATTAAGTGTTGCAATGTCCGGTTTACAAATAATAAAATACTTCTCCCAAATACACAAGTTACATCTCTTGGATGCATTACTGTAAGATTTAGCACGTTTTAAAATTTTCCATCTGATAGAGTAACTAATGTTGTTGTTCTTAAGATTCCAGATGTATTTACTTAATTCAGTAGAGTTGCGCTTCTCGTAGTTGTTAAATGAAGCTTTGTGATTGGTGTATCGGGTTTTGAATTCATTTTCTGTTAGTCCAACATATGTTTGAGTGGGCCGCTTGTCAGATGTTTTTATTGTGGCTTGGTAGATAACAGATTTTGCCAGACAATTTTTTGACATAGGGCATTCACTTGGTTTTTGGCAATTGCACATTTTTTCATCGGGGGTTTTACCTCGGTGGGATAGCTTGGATTTGTTATGTCCGTCGATGTTTTGTTTAAAATTGCTCATGCAGCTGTAGTTAATCTTGACGGTATTTCTATTGAATATCTTGTGTAAGATATGGCCTTCGGGAAATTCCTCGTCTAAAATCTTTAAAAAGGTCTGACCAACATTAGTAGCGACATTTTCGCTGAACGGTGGGTTGTACCAGGTTATATATTTCGTTTCCGACTCCTTGAATTGATGGTATTTTGGGATGTCGAAGGTTGTTGGTATTTCAATTTATGTTGATAACCGCTCTTTGTTAGGGCTTCTTGGTACTGTACAATGGCACTGCACGCTGAAACGAGTCCTCACGTCAGATGAAATTTCGGAAAGGCGTTTGTTGATCGCGGCTGGTATGTTGTCTAGTATTTTGGGTGATTGGTTTGATTTGTTGTGGACGTAGAGTGGCATATTATTGGGTTTAGTAAACGGCTGGTACTTTTGGGTAGACAGATTTAGGGTGACGTCTAAAAAATCTACTATTTTCTTGTTGGCTTCGATGGTAATTTTTAAGCCATAATTATATACACATATAATTTATTATATAATTTTATATAATATATTTATTACACATTAAGCAGTTTAGAAAGCATATATGGAGCCCATTTCTTGGAGACATGATAAAAATCTCCCTGCAAAAACATTTCACTGACAAACAGCTGCAATAATCAACTACTAAGCTTGAAATCAGTGCTCCCATCATGCTTTGCCCGCTTAGGGTTTAAGGTTTAAGGTTTTAAAGTTTAAGGTTTGCGAAGGACAACCTTTATTGAATTAGCTGTATATATATATATATATATATATATATATATATATATATATATATATATATATATATATATATATATATATATATATATATATATATATAGCTTAAAGGTAGGTTACAGTCCCTTCTGCGCATGCGCGGGCTTTGTTTACGTTTTTTGTTTTGACCCACATTAATTATATAAGATGAAGTATATGACGAGTCCAAACTAACATTCCACATAATTTGTGACCGAGGAGTGCAATGTTTAACAATACTTCGCTTCATTTCTTGTATATTTCTGCACTGGAAATTTTTGTACACAAGAACACAATCTTATACTGTAACTGTTTAACTGTAAACATCGTGAATAAAGTTATAAAGAGGCCGCTTTGAACCTTGTGTGACTTGCTATATCAACAGCTGGGGCGGCGAATCGAAATCCCGAAGGTGTGCGTTCGAATAATTTGTGTTTACATTTGGAGTTTGTGTCTCATCATGAAAATAGTTAATGCGGTATCAATCCATCGAAACATGTTGCCAGTGTTGTTGTTGTCATTATGACAGAAGCGCTTGGGGAAAGCTTTTCGCTTGACGAAATTCGAAACAAGTGTGATTGAGAATGTGGCTGCAGTTCCTGTCTTCGTGGCAAAGCCAACGGCGAAATTTTTGACCGTGCAAAAGCTGGATAAACAGCTTTTGTTCAAGCTCGTGCGCGCTATGGAGATGATTTCGTTATAAAGAAGACAACAGAAGAGTTGAATAGATTGACAGTGACGAGAGTACGAGACGCTAAGATTATATTCAACTTTTTTGTGTTATAAAAATGTATGTTTTTAAATTATGAACTGGAAGTATGAATTCATTCATATTACTCTCATATTGACACTAAATGATGATATTCTTGTGACACTGAATGATCTAATAGTACGAATATTAACTTCAACAATTCTGGTCAATCTAGTGATCACGTTAGTTCATCATGTCTCTTCAAGACAGAGGACAATTGCTAAATATATGCTTGTTTCGCTCTATATCAGAGCTCATCAGAATGCTCAGGAAATGATGAAATTTCTGTTCACATCATTCATCAACGAATCTTTCTTTTTCTTAACAGATTTATTGGGTTGTATGATAATACAAATAATTTATAAACAATTATTATTAACACACATATATCCAATGGGATAGTCATGAATATGACTCAAGTGGCTTATGCCCCCCTGAATATACTAAATATAATTACAGTTTGTGACATGAACAGTCAGGTAAGCACCATTCACATAAGAACCTGTTCAGTCTGACTTGGAAAAAATCTAGTTAGGTTCTTATTCATATGCAGGGTTTTACTGTGTTGTCTGATTTCATGTCACAAAACAGGCCATGGCAGCTTGTGATAATATATATATATGGGATGGTGCCACTCTTTGGTGACACAAAATCAGGCAATCATAGTACAATATGAACTGGCTTTTGTTTCAGACTGCTTTGTGTAGGAGGCAATTCATCTAGGAGAAAGAAAGCTCCCACCCCACTTTTGGACAATACATGTAGTGACTAGCCCTACATGATCATTAGAGCTTGGAAATTAGGTTAAATTCTTAAAGAAAAGCGACTCATTTTTGGTATGCGAGGTATAATTTACATGTATATACATGTATATAAATTGTGCACAAATTATTTAACTAATAGCTATGTGTAAAGCTATACTGTAAAGCTGCTAACACTTTATTTATCTCAATGACATTTTCAGTGTTCTGGATCATTTTCATTACTTTGTGAAGAGTTTATTTTCTTTGATTTATATACATTTTTAGATTTGATTTGTTTTCATGTGATAAAATAAGAACCTGAAATGCTAGCCTAAACAAATTCTTATTTTGGGTGTCTAAATAAAAAAATTTAGCTTGACAAGATCTTAAATTGTAGGTTCTTATATGCAAGCTTTTAGTCACAATTGGGGTGAAAAAATTAATATACTAGTAATTATTAGTTGAGTTTGTTTACATCATATAAGTTTCTGTGATCAAAATATTTTATAAACTAAATGTCTTAGGCGGTGTTTATATGGAGGCGAGCCAGCCCGGTTACCTGAGCTAATTTAATTTAAGTTTTTAAACGTCAACTTTTAAACCTTACACCAAAGTGTGTGTTTAGTTAATCAAACTACGAACCAAATTTTATAATCGCTGACTTTTTAACAGCTATCAGCACCAAAAAATTCTTACTTTAATTTTGCTGAATTAACGTCGGCAAAAATTTCCGACCTGGGAGGTTGATAGGTCGGCATTTACGTCGGCATTGCCGACTAAAATATACTTTGATTAAAATATACTTCAGTTTGATCAGAGAAACTTTTTATATGTTTCTATTAAGTGAGCAGAAGTTGTCCATGAGAAGACAGTCAAAGACAGTAAAGCACGGTCAAGTGACAAGTAGATTAATTTATATCATTTATCACTCTGACAATAATGCACCTATCAATGTTAACCCCCAGAGGGGGTCGGCATATATGGGGTATTTGATCATCAATTGCATCCCCACCCTGGGGATTTTGATCAGCATTTTGGCCCCAAGTTGGGGCAATTTGAACCAATTAACCTTTATTAATATAGTATTTATTGCAATTTATTGCAAAATAGTGGGGCATTTGACCGATATTTATTGCCCGACGGTGGGGCATTTGATCGGAAAATTTGCTCAAAAATTCAAATGCCCCACCTATGCCCGACCCCCCCCCCCTCTGGGGCTTAACATTGATAGGTGCATAAACACTATATAAACATTCATCCAAAACATGACTCCAAATTGCTCATTAACACTTTTTCATTGACAACTCCTACTCATGAGTATCATATCTTTAGGCCTTTATTATATGGGTTTCAGTTTGTAAATAAAAGAGATAGAACAGTTCGTATGTAACGATACTACGATAGTGTATAATTAGAATTTAAAATAGTAAATAAAGAGAATTTTATAGTCATTAAAACCTCGATTGATGGGCTTCAACAAGCGATTTCACTGAAGGATCCACAGTGAAGGAAGTGAATAGCAGCTATGTTGGGTGAAATGTCCAATTCTTCTTGGATTCATTTCTTGAAAACCTTTAGCAGAAGCTTGAGGATGTAGGTATATCATGGGGAAACGCAGACAGAAAAGGCACGCTCTCCATCGAAGAAAACAATAAAATAGATACACTTTGATACACTTTGGAAGCATCCCTGCTAGTGTGGTATTCTTTCCTACTCGTCATGTTGCCACAAAAACGCGTTATTTGACGCATTGTCGCTCAAAGAAACAAAAAAGCTCAATATATTTTGGAAACTTCTAGCTTCACTCCTTCGCTTGCGAAAAAACAACGCGCGTGTTATTGCCAGAAATGAGACTGGACCGAGTATAAACCGGGATGCCCAACTTCCGGTGGAGTCCCCAGGCAAAAACAATCACAGACATGCGCAGAAGGGACTGTAACCTACCTTTAAGGTTTTGGTTTACGAAACACAAACAGTGCTCAATACCATATGGATAAAGCGTAATATAGTGCGGAATGCGTGTAGGCGAAATGCCAAGGGTTAGGATTAGGGTTAGGGATTGTTTCACCTAAGCATTGTTTCGCCTACACGCATTCCGCACATTCTTTCGATAGCATAAAAGCAACCTACAATTTCGAAATTATTCACCACCTGATGATTCCTAAACGGATGAAACAGACTGTTGTGGTTGTTTTATATGGTATTGAGCACTGTTTGTGTTTCGTAAACCAAAATCTATATATATATATATATATATATTAAGGTGAAAATGTTCTCGAGTGTGTATTATATAATTTCCATACCAAGCGTAAGCAGAAAGATAAAGTCTGCCGCGGCTGGGTCTTGAACCCGCGACCTTCGAATTACTAGATCGACGCTCTGCCAACTGAGCTCATTTTCACCTTAACATATTACGGAGTGTACAATTACACAATATATATATATATATATATATATATATATATATATATATATATATATATATATATATATATATATATATATGTATATGTGTGTGTGTGTGTGTGTGTGTAACGACTTGTGTAACGACTCGAAAACCCCAAAATTTGGACCCAGCGAATTTATACAATATAGTGGCAGTAAACAAGTACAAGTTAAATCACTGTTAAAGGTTTGACAGTTTGACTTTTTAATCAACAAGTATAATATGCGCTCATGTAGGCTCATAAACATGCGTTGCGCTCTTGTATTTATTTGCATAATTACATTAATTTGCGCCAAATCACTTTCTATTTCATCATATATTACTATAAAATGTATGTTTTCGATTGTATCGGCAGCGAGGTGGCGTTGCGTGCGGCGAATTGAAACGTGATACGGTTCGATTTGTTTTGGAACAAGGTCCAACCCCCCTCACTCTTTTAATTCTCAAATTGTTTATTAGATGTATACTGATTGGGGTTCGAGAAGGGCTTTGGGTTGGGATCAGTTTATCTTATAAATGGAAGCAAATTGGCGTATTTTAGAAGAATCGTCTACGTCTATGAACTTTTTAACATCTGAGACTAGCCATATAACGGCATTAAAAATCAAGGACTATATAATTTCTTCGCTATTATTGGCCCGTCTTATTCACGGTTGGTAGTTGATGATCATAGTATTACAGTGGGCCTGGCTTGTCAGGTTGAGTTTCCCGTAGCAGGAGGGTACGTCTGATCCGGCGTCTTGGTATATTATGGTTGATAGTTGCTGATCATGATTGTATTTATTGGTTGTATTTATATGATCCAGTATCCCTATGATCCTGTATCCCTATCTACATCTCTACTACACTACACATTACACCGTACCCAGTACCACGAAAGTTGCCATTTTCAGGCCAGTGTGAACGCCTGGGTAGGCGTCTTGTTATATTATTATGTCTATTATGATTATTATGCGGTATATTCAAATATCTAGCTTAATTAGCTTATTGTCTTCTTAGCAAATACGTGTGGGAATTAAAAACCAAAACATCGATTATACAATCAAATGGAAACTATTGAAACGAGCTAAGCCTTATAACGGTGCTTCAAATCGATGTAATTTGTGTTTATGGGAGAAATACTTTATTATTTCTAAGCCAAAAATGGCCGCTTTAATTAAACAAACGAAATGAGTTAGTCCCTGCATGTAGGCATAACAAAAAAATCCTTTTAATTAAGTAACATTTAAGCCTGGTTCACACGATGAAATAAGCATAAGCACAAGCAGCGGAACCTTTGATGAAAGCATAAGAAGAACGCAACATTTGTTCTTCTTATGTTAGGCCTACTCTGTGGCGGTAAATCGCCTTAAATCGCTGCGATATAATGCGATTTTGGGCGATTTTAGGCGATTTAAGGAAAAACTGGGAATTTGAAGCACTGCGATTTAATGCGATTTTAGGCGATTTAAGAAAAAAAAAATAATTTTAGGGATTGCAATTTAGGTGTTTTCAAAGGAATTGAATTTTATATTTTGCTCCGGTTTCCTCCCACAAGGCAAAATTGGCAGGGTGGGTTAGGATATAAACACGGTTAGGAGAGTAATATCATATTCTCATTGTTGTAAAGATAAATAGTCTAGCTAACATAAGTAATCATAGTACTTGATGTAATCGGTCACTGAAAAGCCCCAATGTGCGGAGTGAGCTAAATAATAATGTAATGTTTCCACACACATATATGCATTGTATGAAGCAAAATACAATTATTAGAACATGTATGTACATTTTATATAAAGCTAGGTTAACTAATTATTGTATTTAACCTGATTCACATATTCACAATATTCATGATCTTTTCATCCATTCTCTATTTAGATGCCATTGGGGTTCATCTTGTGGGGTCATGTGGTCATTCATGGCTACATTATATACCACAAATATTGTAAACAGTTAATATACTCTACTTAAGGGGCATACACTACACATGTCTTAAACTTTAATATCATTAATTTATGTCGAGTTAAAATTGCAAAGTATAATAAATATTTTATTTCCAAAAAAACCACATGAGAAACACACAATGTATTTATACAGTATAACTGAATAAGCTATAATCCCATAAACTACCTTGTCACCCTTGTAAGTAAAATTGTCTTCAATTTGTATCATGTCAAAACTTCTTTATTTAGCTTGCATTTTATTTAAACTGTTTCAATCTCGTGCTTTCTTCATGCTACAAACATGTTTTATAAAATTTTTGATATCTGTATCATATCCCAGTATCCAGAAACAGTATCGTCACGCATTCGGAAACTGACGGCGTAATGCCGTAATGTTTAAATTACATGAAGTATATCGTATATAAATGGTAGGAATTCTAAATTTCTAATTTCTAAATTATTTTAAAATTAAAAACAAAATAATACAGTATTAAACAAATGGCGCACTACATCGTGGTTTTAGGTTCTGCAAACAAACAACAACAAAAGATCTATTGTATGGTATGTACGATGTAATCATTGTTTTACTGTTTATTGTATATACAGCTAATACAGGTCTGGAAAATTTAATAGATGAAAGTTACAAATCGCTCATAACCTCACGTATATTTTTCGTTGGATAGCCACTATAATTATAACTAGGAGCTAGAGTATAACCATGCACATGTCGAAGTACAACCATTGTAATTGACTTTCAACTAGTCTCCTACTGTTGTTCTAATTAACAGCAATTAGGCTTTGAGAAGCCATGTTAGATTATAGATTAATTTGTAGCCCAGCATCCATAGTCCATATAAATTGTAGCCCAGCCTCCATTTACACCAATAATGAAATTAACTCATTCTGGTAACTAGCCCAATTTTGTTGCTGGTAGTGTATGGGATCTATGGGTCTTTCAGATCCCAGAATTACCTAATTATTGTAAAGTCTGCATAAAGCAGAAAAAGGCTCTGTTTTTGTCAATGACCGGTGCCTATTGAGTGACCAAATATTGTCAGCCGAATGCACTTATTTGATTGCTAATTCATGTTGCATTACTTTTGATTGCGAAGCACCTGGATTACATGATTTGCACGTAAAATAGCAGCAATTGATAAACTTGAGTAGATGGACTGAATGATCAAACAGAATGCATGTTGGCGATTTTAAGCGATTTTAGGCGATTTAAGAGAAATTCGCCAATTTTAACCCGCGATTTAATGCGATTTTAGGCGATTTACCGCCCCAGAGTAGGCCTTATGTTTATGCTTATGCTTACATCAAAGGTTCCGCTTGCTTATGCTTATGCTTATGCTTATTTCATCGTGTGAACCAGGTTTTAAGCTAGACATTTATAAAATATACCGCGGTGTGTGTTAATCTTTCCGCGTCTAGCTGTCAGCTTATCACATAACATGTTAATCGCGTGGTTTGTAAATAGGATTAAGTTTTTCTTAAGTCTGACCCACTTGTATATTAGTCTATAATCATTAGGTCAATTTATATGAAGAGTGCCATATTTTGTGGTACGAAACTATTTAGTATATTTAGTAATAAAGATCGAGCCTAGTGGATGTTGTTGATTGTTGTACCTTAATTTAAATATGCCCTTATATATATATATACATATATATATATATATATATATATATATATATATATATATATATATATATATATATATATATATATATATATATATATATATATATATATATAGGCTAATTTATCTGATGAGTGCCACATCTTGTGGTACGAAACTAATAGTAATAAAGATGCCTAGTGGAATTTGTTGAGTCGTTGCACTTATTTTATATATATATATATATATATATATATATATATATATATATATATATATATATATATATATATATATATATATATATATATATATATATATATATATATATAGCTGCAATAATCAACTACTAAGCTTGAAATCAGTGCTCCCATCATGCTTTGCCCGCTTAGGGTTTAAGGTTTAAGGTTTTAAAGTTTAAGGTTTGCGAAGGACAACCTTTATTGAATTAGCTGTATATATATATGTATATATATATATATATATATAAATATATATATATATATTTGTTTCGTATGACAAGCATTGCTTGTCATACGAAACAAATTTGTAGTGAATAAATCTTATGAAGTAAACCAGGTTTATATATATATATACATATATATATATATATATATATATATATATATATATATATATATATATATATATATATATATATATATATATATATATATATATATATAGAAAGACACTAAAACTTAGCATGCTTTGTTTGGCATATTTATTACTATACAGTTTCGTACCACGTAAATAACGTGGAACTCTTCAGATAAAATAGCCTATGTTTGACCTATAGCTCCTAACGAACTTTTTAAATATGTACAGATGGTAAAGGATGCTTATCTACTGATTACAAATCAATTAACACCTTAAGTATAGTGTCTCGAAAATATTAGTATCAAGTTAACAAGTTTTTAAGTATAGAAATTTATTAGCGTGTCTACACGCGGAGACAAGTTAGTTGCGAAGATTAAGTGTTGCAATTTCCGGTTTACAAATAATAAAATATTTCTCCCAGATACACAAGTTACATCTCTTGGATGCATTACTGTAAGATTTAGCACGTTTTAAAATTTTCCATCTGATAGAGTAATTAATGTTATTGTTCTTAAGAATCCAGATGTAGTTACTTAATTCAGTAGAGTTGCGCTTCTCATAGTTATTAAATGAGGCTTTGTGATTGGTGTATTGGGTTTTGAATTCATTTTCTGTTAGTCCAACATTTGAGTATTTCTATTGAATATCTTGTGTAAGATATGGTCTACTGGAAATTCCTCGTCTAAATTCTTTAAAAAGGTCTGACCAATATTAGTAGCGCCATTTTTGCTGAACGGTGGGTTGTAACAGGTTATATTTCGCCCTGTGTTTAAATGGTCGGCAGCTGGGAAGCATTTTCAAAATACTAGATGCCCGGCAGTCTAGAATTTTATAAGTTGAACCTGTCTTTTACTCGTAGCGATTTTATGATAGGAGTAAACGTTATAATTATAGTTGTATTTGCAAATATTCATGACCATGATTTATAATAAACAAATGGGGAATTTTCCATATATTTTCCATTTTTCCATTTTTTATAGACAGTAGGCCCAAAGAAAGTGCGATATATTTCCTACCTTGTATTATATAAAACTTGCAATATTCGCAGTTGTTTTAAAACAGAATATTGCCGCTTTTGTAATTCGTATTGCTGCAGTATAATATATAGCTCGAGCTCTAAAAATAGTAATATTAAATCATTGTGAATTGTGAATTGTGATTTAAATATACACTGCCGGGAACAGTCGCAGAAATACTATATGCCCGGACATTCGGACCGGAAGTTGGTAAAGGAAGTGATTGCGCAATGCTATAAATAATTATGATATTGATGTCTAAACGCGGGAAATTGTATTTCGAGAGTTGGTTGTATTATAACCTGTACACTTTAATCATTCAATCAACAATGATGACTACAGAATTGAAAGGTAATAGGGAATGGTCATCATTTAATAGGAAGGGGGGGGGGGGTTGAAAATGCATGGGAGGGCGGAAGCAAACAAAGTTCTACTCCTACATATAAGGGGAGTGAAAAAAGTTATGCCATGTTCCAAAAGTTTGCGAAGTTTAAATAATAAATAATAAATAATAAATAATAGATAATAGATAATAGACAATAGGCAATAGACAATAGACAATAGACAATAGACAATAGACAATAGACAATAGACAATAGACAATAGACAATAGATAATAGATAATAGATAATAATCCCCGAGCCGACGGGGCGAAGCGCCGTGCGAGGGTACTAATTCCCTCCGGCTATTTACACCTGGGGAAACGAAAGCATTAGCCAAGTCTAAAGTTCATCAATGAGCGCGGCCGTGGGTTATCGTGAGTGGTTGTTCGGTGGGTGGTCATCCTCACTGATCTCAAAAATATGGCGGACTGTCATGAATAGCGGACACTAGCTGGTGCAATTTATTAAATAAAGTTTGCATTATAACGACTGTCGACTGTATGACGACAGCGAAATAGCAAACATTTCTTGATTTGATGATTGATAAATTTCTTACAAATATATTTAATTTTTGCTCGCATTTTTGCAAGATTTTGTAAATTTCAAGAAAGAAAGGGCGAAAGAATCGGCTAAAAGAAGGGAGCCGACGTCAACAAAGGTAAGTTTGTTTTAACTATTGATTTTATAACTGCTTTAAAACCCGACGGCCGTTTTGGCCCTTTGGCTTTGCGTATATGAAACAACCGAACTGAAAACAAGACAGCATATAATTTCAGTGTATTAATAATATTGATTCCCTTTTTTATATTGAATTTTTTAAATAAAAAAGAAAGCAAAGTTATTTGCATGCGAGAATTTGAAATCATTTTATTGCAAACTCAAAGTTTATCGATAAAGCCATTTTAATAATTAAAGGCAGTTTTAATAGTTTTATAAAGAACATTTTAAAACGTTTTGCGAAGCTTTTGTGGTTGAATTTGACCTTAAATTGAAGCTTATATTACGTATAATAACATACCTAACTTATATATGTTGGGAAATTGATAATTTTGTAATATATTTTATGGAAAGTGATATATCAGTTTTAGGCGATTTTTCATTTGTAAGAATATTCTTAAAAAATTATCGTGTACCATGACAACAACTTTGGATACTTCATGTTCGGAAAATACAATGGTTTTGTCAGCAAGGCGAGGGTTTCTGCATGCATGTATTTTCTAGTAAATACGTCAATAATACGTCTTTGATAATGGCTGCCGTATAGGTAGCCGAAACGTCAGAACAATTAAAAATTTAATCTGGATGATCGTACAATAAATTAAATTAATAGTTAACAGTTAATATGGTTAATTAGGGACTTGATGGAAGTACAATACAACTCATTAACCCATTAAGTGGCAATGCACCCTACTTTATTATTTTATTCTGTCTAACGCCAGACGATTTTACTCGTCAGGGGGAGAGTGCTGCTACTCAATGGATTAACTATGTTGGTGTACATTTATACACAAAGTTTGCCCTCATTGGTCAGATGTCTATTGTAATTTCCCCAAATTAACCAATAGTAATGTTTGAATTGATAAGTTAAGTTGTTCAAGTCACCGATGAAAAGTTTATGGTAATTGACTGGTTTTGCATATAATTACATAGAATATGAATATGAGGCCATATCGTGAAGAGAGTAATTGCAGCAAGGCCTCTTCCAATTACTCTATTAGGGGCTGCATGGTAAAAAAGAACAGGTGAGGCCATAGCATAGCCAACCCGCTGATTTAGTCCCGCTATGCAAATATTTTCGTGTTCATTGACTGAAAAAAATCACTAATTTCTAAAGAAATGAATATTGATAATAATTTTGAATTTGCATAGCGGTACTAAATTGTCGGGCTGGCTACGCCACTGGCCGTGAGTGAGGGTGGGCAAATAAAATTGTTGGGTGTGTGTTTCCAGTGGGCAAAATCATGAATCAACGGCGTAGAGATTTTCGTAATATATTTAAAAATACATTCTAAAATGATTGGGTTTGATTAGATTACATTTGATAATAATTGATTTGGAAATAAACGATAAAACACATTACAAATGATCATTTAAATTAAATACCTGAAGAGTGGATCTCTACAGCTTGAAAACACGCACTCCTGTCATACAGACACAAACTTATTTCTCAGGCAAACTCATTCACTATATTGTTACTGTTCACTGTTCGATTACTATCAATCAACACCTATATATCATATTACCGCATCATGCAAATCAGAGTTAAATCCGGTTGTAATCAAGTTGATTTTATTAACAAATGTTACTTATATATGAATTTAGAAAATGTGATTATAGGACTTATAGCTTAAGTTCAATGTTTCACTATAGTTACAGAACTGTCCGAAACAGGGTGGGTCATTGACTTTCGAAGGCAATGGAGGTGGTCCATGCAAATTTTATGGCTACACCACGAATCAACACTTTCTGTAACTTAGCACATTGCATACTGTTGTATTTATGTAGAATTCAAAAAGAGAACATATCAATATAACATGTTACAATAAACTGGAAAACAAATTTACATAGTTGCAACATTCAGAACAACGTTCCCCATTTTTTTGTGGACCGCTTTAAATATTTTACAGTTTTGATATTCAATAACTTTCTCTCTTTATCTTTTTAACATTTTCAAATTTAAGAACTTAAGTTGTAACACAAGACAATTTTTGCAAAACTTGTAATCGAGGTTTTTCTTTTTTACCTGTACACACTTATCCAACTTAATAGCCAACCTTGCGAGAAATCCTAAAATTAAGCAGGGAAATTGTGGGGCATCTCACACTCGCACTAGGGGGTTGTTCATATAGCGGTAATCCATTGCATCCAACTCACTTTTTGAGATAGATTGTATAAGATGTATACTTATAGTGTATTTCACAATATATAAAAATTGTATCACACGGTGTAAAATTGTCTAGTGTTACATGGATGTAACAATGATCACAGACTATCCCAATTTAGCTTTGCAACACTTACAAAACCAGTTTCTTGATTTTGGCTGTTTTTTAGCGAGGTACAGAAAAAGGAAACCAAAGCAAACATCGGTCACATGCAATACTCTCCTGGTCATGAGATATAACTTTATCGCAATAAGAGCAACACCACTTGGCATCGTTTTTTTTTATCCAACACATTAACTACAGCTAACCAGCCTTTCTTGTTGAAATACTTTGCACGCGATTGATATCGATATATTCTTCGTCTCTGACCGTGTCTGGTATTAGTTGCATATTCGATTACAAATCATCATCACCCAACAATCGCTTTCCACTTAAGCATTCGGCAGCGGCCAATTTTCCGGTTAGACATTCTAGAATTATCCAGGACTTTTCACCAACCTTTAGTTTGGATAATGGTAATAACTTCTGTCCATCATCTTTACTTCTCTTGCATTTGGGGAGTCCAATTGCGGTTAGTTCCGCCCCTTTAGGACGTCCCCTCTTCCTCATTTTAGGGGGCATTTTTATGAAGTCATATTCTGACTTTGGAGAGGGGCTACGTTCTGTTGAACTACAGTATCTGCAGGTTTACTGACTTCCACAACCTGTGGACAATCGCTTACCTTAGTTGAGGAAGGAGCTGACTCGGGAAGATCTTCATGGGACTTAATCTTAGTGGATTGTATGTCACCAAGGTCTTGAGAATTTTGCTGTGATGGTTTTGTAGTATCACCTGTCTCTGTCAATGGAAAACGTTCTACCTCAACACCAAGTTTCCATTGCTTGATGACATTTTTTAAAAGTTCGTACTTGTTGGTAAACGTTTTTCCAGCCATACTTTCTCTCGTTTTACATTTTCTGCGATATCTCGCAGACCATCAAGTTTCAATCAGTGTTTGTTTGTTTGTCAGTTTGTCCGTTTGTTCGTCAGTTTGTTCAGTGGCGGATCCAGGATTTTTCGTACGTTAGTCAAAGTTTTCGGATGTACAATCTAGTTTTGCGGGCGGCGAATGCGCGAGGCACCAAGGGGGGGGGGGGTCTGTCCCCCAGGAAGTTTTATATTTTTAAACCTCCGAAACGCAATTTGCATCACTCTGAAAGCAGGCTTCAACAAAAAATTAACTTCATGAAATGGGAGATAATTATAGCAACTATCAGTCTGACTGACTCTCACAACTCGCTCCTTAGGGAAAAGTAAAGGCGAAGTACTTGCAGAAATGTAATAATTGTGGAAGATGTTTCATTTCATCAAATTACGGATTGCTAGTATTAGGCTATGTTTAACTATCTCACGATAGTACATTACGATAGTACTACATTAATTTTTGTTGCCTAATAGCCTTGTTGAGTCATTGATCACTTGACTGGTAATCACTACAGTGTCATATTTCTCAAATAAACAAATATCAATATTAAAGTCTTAACATTCATCTATAAAACCTGACCTTTATATCCTATGTACACTGCATTAATGCATTTTGCATTTATATAGGTTATCTTCCATATTAATAGCCTTCTGAGTTCTGACGGACTTTCAACCGCAGAATTACAAATATGCAAATTTGTTGTGTAAATCAAAATTCATAGCTAAATCTAAATCAAGATACGCGTATTCAAGTTACAATTTTACATATACATGGCGCGCATCTTGTTCGCTTATAAATATTGTTATGCTGTCTAAAACGAAATAAAATTTACATATCACATTAAATTTACCTTATTGCACTTCAGAATAAAGATCTCAGCGCCAATACTTCTACTCAAACAGTCAAACTGTTGTTCGTGCTATTCGTGGCGCTTACACCGCTTAGCAACTGCTCACTGAATGGAACTCTCCGATCTTTAGCGTTGCCTTTCCTCCCAAAATCAGCGCAACAGTCTTGTATTAAAGACAGCTAAATCATTCACCGCAAATGCGGATTCAACCGTTTCGTGAATACTACAAGGACTGGAGTCTGGAGCAGCAGACATTTCCGAATTTTCCGTAGATATCTTTAAATTGAATCTTTCGACAAAGCCGAGGACAAAGCTACAAAAACATGACACTACGAATGAGCGCGCGCTCGGAAAGACTTTCCCACGAGTCAAATATTAATGGTATTCCGACTAATGGAGCGCCCTTGACTTTTGTAAATCGGTCAAAACTCCCAACAGATCAGTCAAAATCGCAAAAAATCGCTTGTTGCCATGGCAATAATCGTCTAGACCAATCAAAACACTGGATTTTGACTTTTTAACTGACCGACTTTGCGTATGTCAGCTGCTCATTGACCTGACTAAGCTCGTCGGCTCAACCACTGTTTGAAATTTGATCACTGGACTACAGTTCGATTGGAATGTTAATTACTAGCGCTGCATGATAATATAATTATTATACAAGACTATTATAAGGTGTCGCTGCATGATAAAAAAATAACTGAACTATTGGTCGAATATTTAAGACTTTAATTAAGTTTGCAATTTTTACGTTAATACGTTTCCTTAATCGCCTACTGAAAATTCCTTGCGCATGCTCGGAATTTGTTAATTAATTGCTATTACTCTTGTACTCTCAAGATCGACTACTTGCTAGACTTTTATCTCTATTTTTTTGCGTCAAACAAGGACAAAAATATTACTGTTCGAATCAACGTGAAAACTTGTATTTACGGATGGAAAATTGATTTCAAAATTGTTTTATATTTTAGCGATTTATGGCCTTTGAAAGACAAGTCGCTCAAAATAATCCTTCACATTTTCCGAATTCCTTTTTTCGAGGGAAGATTTCTTTCGAATTAATCTCGGACTCTCACGATTGACTTTTTGCTGCGCCTTATCTTTGTGTTTTTTGCGCCCAATAAGGACAAAAATACCACCGTTCGATTCAGCGTAAGAAATTATACTCACAGGTGTCAAATATATTACTAAACAACAGTATTAAACACCTTATCGAATTCCTTATTGACTCGTGCGAACAACTATTGTTATCTAAACCGAATTCAAATATAATAATTGCTGGTGACATTAACAATTTAAATATTCGATCTGTTCTTAATCAACTTCCATTTGCTCAACTCGTTAAGACCACTACGAGAGGGCTAAAAATATTAGATGTCTTTATTACAAATCTCCCAAACCATTGGAAATCTGTTATAGTTGTAAAAAGCTTGGTGAGATCCGACCATGATATGGTTATCACATACCCCCGAAACATAGTTAAAGCAATAAGGACAAATTCCTATTTCAGAAATGTGAGACAACATCATCAATTGAATATGCTTCGTGATCTTGAATCTATTGATTGGAACACGATAATTATGAATAGTCATAACCTAGATGAGATCCTAAAATTTTATGAAATCATATGGCCAAAATTCGATAAGAGCTTCCCATTAATTGAGGTTAGAACGTCATAGCGCGACCCTCCGTTCATGTCTCCTCTTGTGAACCACCTTCTGAATCAAAGGAAAAGAGACATACAAAACGGAAATACTGAAGCAAATACACGATTGCAAGAAAAAATCAACAAGTTAATTCGGGAAAATCAATTAAGTGCAGTCAAACAGGAGTTTGGCAACCAGAAAACTGGATCGAAAAGTTGGTGGTCTAACATAAATAGCATTACCTCGAGAAAAAATAAACATGATGTATCTGTAAGTGCCTCTCTTAACCCTCGTGAAATTAACAATTATTTTCAAAGTGTGAATACAGACCCAAATTATACGACTCCCGAGCCTCTTCATATCTCCGAAGGAACAAGAATTCCTTCGTTGTCAATTCATGAAGTTCAACATCTTTTACTGAATCAAAAACGCTCTTCATCGGGTCCGGACAATCTGCCATATTGGTTTTGGAAATCGTTTGCTATCGAATTAGCTCCTATTGTCACAGAAATTTTTAACATGTCACTAAAAACCAGCAAAGTACCAACCTCGTTCCCAGGGCTTCAGTGTGAGGACGAGGCGAGGCACGAGGAAGCCCTGGTTTGGGCCGGTCACGTGACGACAAAAAATGGCAGTATTTGACAGCTACTCGTCAAGGAGTGGCGAGATATTCTTAAATGAATTATACAAGTCTTCGAAACAAATAAATGGCCAAAAGACTTCTCAATCGATATTATTTATGTGTAGAGTGTAGTTTGGCACGAATCAGCTAAAATCTATGAAGATCCCGTCTTTGTTTTCTAAGATATACCGATATTTCTGGAGATTTTCAACTACAGGCAAAGATGCATCCAAGCTGCATCTAGGCGTCTCCATGCAAGTGGTGATTCACACGAAATTTCCTTTCTCTCGTCTTGAACAATATGGCTATTGCTATAATTAATATTTAGTTTAAATATGCTCTTATAGATCTGACTTAGTTCAATATAAATAAACACAAATATAAACCTCGCGTAACCTGTTTACGCTGTACAGGAATA